>JARK01001363.1:1591264-1612247 GCA_000688135.1 Ancylostoma ceylanicum | reverse complement strand
TTCTGCATTTAGAAGCAGCCCCCCCCCCCCTCCCCACCTCCAGGATGACAATTAATCCTTTTGACCTTATGTCGATTCGTTGTACACTCCTTCCTTGTGCAGGAAATAGCCTTGGATTGGGGAATGATGCGTTGCAGAGGGACATTTGGGGGAAAAAGAAATGAAGGAGAATTCAGTGCTGGGACCCATGAGTTGTTTCGGGAAGGTTCTGAACCCTCGCTCATCCAAAGAGGACAAGTTTTTTGAACACAGTGGGATATACCTCTGTTTTTAACTTTCCCTGGCCTCGACGCATTGCTGAGCTTACTCATGGTAAAATAGTTGATGTCCATGACCTTTGTGCATCACTGAGATTACTCAGGGCAAACCTTTTGACGCCCCTGGATAATATTAATAAGCGGGGTAAAGTCCAATAATAAACTTTACCTCCTTCCTATACATAGACGTATGGATTAAGTCGCACTTTACCTCGTCTACTGAGAGTAAACATTATGATGAGCGCCTAAAAGAGGGTCAGCTTTGAGGGTGAACGCGATTACCACGGGTAAACTCATTGATGAATGGCATCCTCTGTCAACGATGGGGAAATCTGTGGAGTGCTGACACGTTTAGCCTAGGTGATCTCAATAATCTTGCGACCTCATGTTCATGATGACTTAATTGGAGGAGTGTTAACACGTTTACCCTGGGTAATCTCAATCGTGGATGCAGCCCCTGTCATCGCTGACTGAACCAAGTTCGGGTGAAATTTAATTCTTTATACGTGGAACCGGATTCATGATTGATTTTACCCAGGGTAAAGTAAGTGCTTTGATGTCCGTGTTAACGATGGGTAAATTTGGGGAGTATTAGCAGGTTTACCCTGGCTAATCTTACCAAAGGATGCAGCCCATGTCATCGCTGACTGAACCCAGTTCTAAGTGACTCAAAGCAATTATACCTGGTTCTGGATGCATCATTGATTTCACCGTTTTGGCGCCTGTGTAACTCTGAGGGGTATTTACACGTTTACCCTGGGCAATTTCAGTGATTCGTGCTGCCCCTGGGTCTAGATGCATCACTGAGATTACCCAGGGTAAACTTTCAGACGCTCCGGACGGTGATCTCAATGATGTATCCAGTCCCTTGCCATCGCTGGCTGAACTAAGTTCAGACGAACTTCAACCATTTATAGCTGGTCCTGGATGCATCGTTGTGATTACCCAGGGTAAAAATGTTGGCACCCTTGTTAATGATAAGTAAATTTGAGAGGTGTTAACATGTTTACCTTCGGCCATCTCAGCAATGCATGTGGCCCCTGAAGAACTCGTCGACTACAGAAGAGAGGTTAGTTCACAAGGAATCCAGTGCCCGTATCCATGAACTTTCTCGGGTAATCTGTCACCTACCCACTCTTCTGGATTGGACGGGTTGTCTGGGCAAAAAATGAGTAAACTTCGTCCAAGTGATTTGTCTCATTCGATGATGACATGTAGTGCCAGAAGTGGTCAGGTGTGTCGTTTTCTGGTCGGGAAACTCGCCCACCCTAAATGAGCAGGAAGCTCAGAACCTTCCCGAGAACGTTCATGAATCCCGCCATGGGGATATTCACGGTCCCCTTTCCATAGAGTTGGGCATACCCTTATTGAGGCTATGCCAGTGACCAACCCTAAGTGTTCCAACGCCGTCCGTTCGTCATTTCCAGTCAGAATATGTTGATTGCGATCGTTTAATTAGTGGTGTCTCGTTACGCATTCAATGGAATCGCATTGTGCAGCTTGTGAACCGCAGCCATCGCGCGGCTAATGGCGGAAATTGCGCGATGCTTGAGTCTGGAACGTAGGGCGAATTCCACGACCTTGATATGGGCTAATGAAACCCGGAGCCGACGCGTCCGACACGTCATCATCGCCGCTGGGCTTAAGGCCCGCGCATCTGCCTTTTATGGTTGGCTAGGTTCATGAGATGGCGCGATTAAGGGGTGGCTGGGGATAGGGGAGGCGAATTATTAGGTTGGTCCGAAAGTGTTGCACCAAATTTTGCAATTTTTCTGGACAATCATAACATTATTGTCCATAGATGGGACCTGGTTTTCCTATTTTCATAGCTAAGGAGTAATAGAACATTCTACAACCATCTATAGTCATAGAACTTTAATTCAATTCCAGAAAATTCTGGATCGAAGAGTGAATGTTGGTGCAAAACTTTTGGACCAACCTTTGTATCAAGAACTTCTTGATCCCGAGTAATTTTTGTTGAAAGAGGTTGAGAAAACTCACGGATGAAGTGGGCTTCACCTGGTATCCACATTTTTCCCGATATTCTGATGATTGTTTTTGTTTTTTTTTTCTTCACTCAAGTGATATGGCCTGTGGTTTTACACCGATGGTTCCTGGGAAAAGTTCTGGAATATTTTTACCCATTTATTTATAATGATCACACATCCACTATTCAACCACGATACAGGTTATCTGATGAACAGAGAGAAGAGGAGTGAGGGAGCCTAATAATTCCGGGATTCTAGGCTACTAGATCCGTAGAGAACAGGGCCTAGATGCTTCTTTGAGATAACCCAGGGTAAACGTGTTGACGCCAATGTCAACAGCGGTTGAGTCAGCCTGATGTCAAGACGTTTACCCTGGGCAATTCTAATTATGTATCTAGGGGTCGCATGCTTCAATGAGATTACCTAGGCAAAAGTTTCCATGCCACACAATTTTACCCACCATTATTACACGGCGCCAACACGTTTACCCTGGGTAATCTCAATGATGCATGCAGGTCCAGGTGTAAACGCTATTAAATGTTGAGAATGTCAGGATATCATATTCTACCAAGGAGCCAGTCAAAACCGTCGAAGTTCCGGGTAAAATTTGGGCAGATTCATTGGCTGCCTATTCAGATTCTGGGTAAATCCCGCCCATTTTCCTGCTGAATTCCTCGCACTTCCTCACTTCACTGGATTTGGGCGGGTTGGAAGGAAATCACCATGGATAAATTTCAAAAGAAACGTCTCCAGGTTTTTCTACGAACTGGCGATAACGGATCTGTATTAATTAGTGCCGATGATCTGGCCATGATAGTTAATTGGGGCAGGTGTTTTCTGTGCCGAAATTACGGTATAATACCGTATTACGTTAAGCCAGTGCAGGTGTATCAGTGGATTTGATGGGTCGAGGCAATCTCTTGGTAGCGGTTGTGTTCGAAATGTAGATCATTCGAAATGTAGATCAAAGGATTAGATCTGCTTTCTGTGTAGTATTAATTAATTTATTTATGTGAATGCATACAAGTTCACCAGAGGGGGGAACCAAACAAATTGAAACATTTGGGGGAAAATTTTCCAATCGAAAAACAAGGCAAGTAGGATATAGAACAAATAAAGTATTGCAGAAAAAAAAACGGATCAGATTGAGTTGATGATCCGTATTTTTTCCGGGTTTAGTTCCTAAGTGACCATGTGTAGTAGCACTTCCAGCATAAATTAGGGATTATTTTCATTGAAAATGCTTGGGAAAATAAGTAATAAAGAATTAATTTCGGGAAATTAAGGGAAGAAATTTTTGACCTAGCGTGGAATCACCGTAAACGGCAGGTATTAAAGCCCGAGAGCTGTGATGAGCATAAGAAAATGGTGCAAACTTCAGAAATAAGCATATTTTCTTGACTTTCTCCAAGCCCCTCCTTCTCTTTTCTTTTTTCTCTTTTTCATCTTGGATATAGCGATATTTTTCCACTTTCAGGCTCAATGTTCATCGCTGGATCTACGCTACTCACAGCGCTGTGGTTATTGCAATAGACAAGGTAAAGTCCAATCGTTTAGTGCTTCTTATCCTTTTCATGTCCTTGAATGTGATAGTTGTCGCTGTGGCAGTTGTCTGCATCTATCCATGGACTCTGTAGTTATTCCTTAGTTGCTCCTGGACAACTGACCCGTAGAAATATTCGTAGCCTGACTAATCTCAAGCCGAGACAATAATAGACGTCAATTCTCCGTGGCTATAAGTGGACGTGGGCTGGATGTGTGTGTAGGTGACTGGTGTCGGCCATCTGTCACACGTCGTCGGTGTTTCCGGCAAAATAACCTCGCACCTCGCGTGTATTCGTCTGGAAGATGAATGCGTGTCGAATGCGTGTTGCACGCACATCTGAAGAGATTTATTGTTCGTCAGGTGGTCATGCTAATAGTTTTGGGCCTTAGGGGGCCCAAAAGTGAGGGTAGTACCCCACTGAAGCGAAGAGTGTGGAAAGAGCCCACGTTTTTGAAGCGGTCCAGGATAGCGAGGATATCCCGGTGAAATTCGAGTCCGAAAATCCATTTAGCTCCGAGTACTGGCCGTTCACCTAGCTCGTCTTTCAAATTGGTTCACATCACCCACCGTCGATGCGGTCATAACTGGCGGTCACACATCTGTTAGCCAATGGACGTATTCGATTGCAGCCGAATTAATTTCGTAGTCCGAATGCTGTTTGAACGGTGAGGTGAGAACAGCGAGCGGATCCGATTTCGGCCAGCATAAGGTGAAGAATGAACGGGGCTTTGGGTGCTAGTGTGCAAATAAATGCGATTGAAAGCGTTTCAATATAGGGATCGGCACCCGGTTGGGTGTCTTGAACCGTTCAGGACCGGTGTTTCTGGCACGAATCAAGGTGTCGTGGGGATATCCGAGAAAAATGGGGCAGGATACGGGCGCATTCGGCCCTGGAGGACGGCTGCGTTATTCAATAGTTGAGAAAAGCATAATTTAGTCTGATAAAAGAATGCATGATTAATGTTGCATTTCCCTGGACTTCCAATTTAGGTAATCTCAAATGGGAAAGGTACCACAATTCACCAGGGGGCTCACCAGTTTGGGTGTCTTGGCAGACCCATTGCTATCAAAGGAAATGAAAGGCAAAGATAATGAAGAACAGCTATGTTTCCCCGTGTGTTGTTTTGAGCATTCGGGGAGGCTGTAACCGTTCGTGGACCCCGCTTATGGGTCAGCGTGGTTAAGCGACATCCCAATCGCAAACAAATCAACCATTTCGATTCGTTCAGTGGGGAGGGGATTGAAAGAAAGGGAAATCACCAGTCCAAATGTGTAATTAATCTATGCGACATGTATCTTATACTTTGAAAATCGATTGTGTGCACAACTGGGAGGTCTTCCATGCCCATATGCTCCCTATGGACAACTTGCGTGGTCTTGGGTAATCGCGGGTGGTGGAGGATTAGTCATTTCCTTGCTATTAGCTTTTCTCAAATGTTTCTCTCCCGGATGTATGGGCTGTCTAAAAGCTTCCATTCCCTGTATGGGGACGGATTCGTTTGGAATATGGATGGAGTGCTTGTCCTGGAGCTTTTAGACCCATTTCTTAGCTCGAATTGACCTGTGTTGCGAGCTTCGACTGGGATTTTAGGGTGCGGGTAATTATGACTCAAAATGGGGCGATGACCCCCCCCCCCTTCGATGTCAACTAATCCCCACTTACATTCAATTTTTGCGTGTGCACGTATTATGAAACCGTGCAGGAATAGGTAGGAGTCGACCGTAAAGGGCGAAGAGGGTTTGATTCGACCAATCAGAGAAGGAGGGTGTGTCCCATTCTGCCTCATAATGACCCACACAGGGATTTCAATGACAGCTTCAAAATATTATTATAATTACTATCCGAAATATTATTCAAAATAGTTGTGCAAATAAAAGTCAAGATGCGCACATAAAAATAATACAATTATTATCCAAAAATATTATTTAAAACATATCTAGATTATTAGATAGAAAGGTCTATCGTTTCCTGAGGCTATTTTAGTCAGTGACTATTTACTGAACATGAAGGAAACTTCCAAGTAGCACTATTAAATTTCAAACTATCATAATTTATCCCTGTTATATGCGATATTTACAGGTTATTCAGAAAACCGCCTGATCCACCAGTCATCGTCATCCGTGACCGCCGCTCCAATGCCAGCGGCAATGCCGCTGACATGTGGCAAAATCTACGGTTCTCACTTCCTCCACTGAAGCGCGTTCATTTGGTCCACCACAATTTCAAAACTCGCCCCGTCGCCACCACCATTACACTAATTCTTTCCTCGATCAGGGAGTAGACCTCATCATCACACAACATTTGCTATTTACTATACGGTATGTTTCATAGTCAGTCTCAGTTACCGCTGTACACCCCGAATACTCCCCCTCAACGTACTAAAAATAGTAGTTAGATGCAATGCTGATACCGCAACTAACTTACTAGGTACACTTAGAGAAGTTTGTTTTATTGATTTTCGTTTGTTACTAGTGAGCTTTGCGATGGTCTTGAAGTTTTATTTGATATTTTTGTTGTGTAAGCATCACCCGACTTTGGTAAGGCTCTCTAAATTCGGTCCTCAGAAGAGTTTCGCTTGCTATATTCCACATTCTTGCTCCTGGTATGCTTTTCAGTTCTTTTTTTTCTGTGAGAAATTCGATAAGTTCTCATGAAACTGTGAATTTTCCCTGTATGCAGTACTCAGAATCAAATGTATCTAGTTTTACTAATCCAGATTAGCTTTGAAATTGATTTTCATACAGAATGCACGTTTTAAATTATGTTCTTCAGCAGCTTTCTTCTTTGTGTGATTCGGATTATTCCGTGCTTTGTCTCTTTTGTTGGAATAAATTATATAAACTCTTTGAGTTTTGTCTTTGGGAATGGTGTCCAGATAACGGGGGATTATATCCCTACGAGAGGAAATATTTCATTTAATTAGTTAAGTCGAATCAGATTATCACGGAAATATGGTGTAGGGTGTTAAGGAAAATCCAGGAGAATCCACAGAAACGGAAAAGATGGAGAATTCGAGGTCACTTGAAGTGTTTGAAATTGTTCAGAGGTCTCTTGAGGGAGCTGATGTTCTGGTAAGAAAGACTTTACTCAACTTTCTCGATTGTGAACCTAAACACTTGAAGCGCCAAGAAGTTTTTAGGACCTACACATAGTTCTGATCAGGGACACTTTTCTCCTTATGGTTTCCTGTTTTCTTCTGGATTCCCAAGTTATATCCATGGAAAGTTTAAATGAGTTAAGGGTGATTTTCGTCAGTTTCACCAGTAAGAATTCTCTTGAAAACTGGAAAAAGCGCTTAAATATATAATTTCCCTCTCTATGTCGGACCTTTGGCAAAAAGAAGCCTCATATTGTCGTATTCCATGAGAAGAATGGAAAGTGTCCTTATTTGGGGTCCTCACGTTCCCATAAGTAGGCACCCAGGAGTGTCTAGGAGTCCCATCTAATGTATTGACACCACTGTGCTAAATTCCTTGAATTCCTTAAACTTTATTATTTTTTCTGAAATTAAAATATTCCTGGAATCCATTTATGTTCCTGGAAAGTTAGGAACCATACCATTTTCCAACTACGATGAGTTCTCTCTGGATAAAATACGCGATTTTGGGCTTTTGCTGACTTGCTGCAGCTTGCAGGGACGAATCTTCCGTGAAAAATGATCCAGCTCATGGATGGAAACTCGTTCATCCTGTTTTACCCTGGAACTAAAAATCATCCTAGGAAGTTCATGAAGTTCCGGGAACTCCCAGTGACAAGGTATGTTTATTAGTATTTTTTCGGGTTTTCAAGATGCAGATACGTATTAACTACTGTTTCTACTGTGAGCTAAGGCCGCATGCTTCAATGAGATCACCCCGGATAACTGTGTTGACACCCACCCTCCAAATTTACCTATCAATAACAAATAAACTATTATAAAAAATGATAAAAGTTGGTTCTTTTTTCCGTTTCGCACAATAACTCCTTATACGGAAAAAAGAATCAAAGAAATATGCCTCCCTCTGTGCTTGTCAGTAAGGGAGGGAGGCATAGGAGTAAGCTAAGAAAAAACTGAAACTAACCTGTATTAGCTGAACCTCCAAGAGAAGAAATTGATAATTCCAGCTAATATAAATAGTAATAGGATTAGCCAAATTTCCATTAGTTCGAAATATCCAAGAGAAGTCCGGAAGAATAAAATAGGCACTCAAACTTGGGTAATTAAACAAGCCTGGTATGGTAATCTCAATGGTGCTTCCTGGCCTAAGCGAATATTGTTTTTTTATATTCAATTTATCAAGGGGAAATACCCGCTGTTTTAATTTTAAAAGCCGCCTTCTTGAATGTTTATATCGAGCTGTACACTCACTTTGGATGCATTTGGAATCTACCACCTTCTATCTCTTCTGTACCACCACCAATAATTTCCTATTTTTTAAAGGTAGTTGCTGGATTTTCCTGGCTTCACTGTACATTTTTGTTTTGTGAATTTTGCTCGCAGAGAGATAAGCAGGTGAAGAAACGAAAATTCTGCCTGCTATCTCAAAAACTCCATTCGCTAGGATGTAACCAAACCTCTGGGTGTCTGCATTGATGACACAGCTCCTGTTTCGGTCATCGACAACATTCTAAAGTTGATATACGACTACGAGCACGCCTTGCCGCCACTATACCGCACGCGTTTGATCGTAATTAAAGGGCGCGTCGTGGTTTATTAACAGACAGATAGCGATGATGGTAATCTTTGGCGGTCACTCGGAGAGGCTGGCTTGGGCCTGGACAAGGCTTTAGGGGATTAGACATTTGGTTGAGTGAGATCGGGTTGAATTTCGAATGAATTGTAATCTTTCGAGACGTCGACTACTCAAGAAAGAAAGTTTATTTTTTCATAATAATGGGTTCATTTCTAAAGGAGTGGCACAATGTTCTGACTATTGCTGATGAGGTCCATCCTTTCTCAACACTTATCGTACATAAATCTACAATTCTACTTCTGAAGTCTTCGTATTTATAGGAGATTCCGCTGATTCTTATTAGCTTGGCTATGAAAGTAAATACATATTTGTAAATAGAGTGGCAGCCACATATTTAGCACGCTGCCGATTTTAGGCGACCAACTGAAGGAAATATAAAATCTGTATCTCAGTACTGGAATTAGCTATCAGGACAGTACTCGAGAATATGATAAGGTATAGTGTTCTCCTTCCCGCCTCAACTTTGTTGCTCCGGGAAATGCTTCTGGATGGGATTGCACGCATTGAGAGCTAAAAATGCAGTGCTTTTGGAAAATTTTCAGTTTCTCTCCTAGATGACTTTGTTGGATCTGGTTAAAATGTGATTTCATACTCGATATAATTGCGTGTTTTGCTACAATAGTTTCAATGAGCAGTTTCTCACTTAAGGGGAGAACGGAAGTTGTCAACTGGAGTAAAAAGATGGTGAAAAAAGGATTCACGGTGATTTCAAGGATAAACCGCGCATTTCCAGCCGCGGATTTTTCCGATTTGTGTTTCTAACAGACAATCAGATACTCATAGGAAAATCCCGGAGCTTGCTTTATTAGCAAGATTCATAAAAATGAAATTTTTGACGAAATTGACGGTTTGTTTTTGTCTCTGGCTCCAGCCGGTGTGTAGAGTACAGTAAAAGCGTTCAAAGGGGAATGTTGACGAGAAACATGCTCAATCTGAATCACCACTTTATTTCCTTCCATAGCGAGATACACGAATTTTACTCAGAATTCAGGAAACCCGACGAAATTGAACTTTGATTTTTAATCCACTTTGAACGCACTCTGTGCCCGTGGTAAGCAACAGGAAGGAGGCCCTCATAGTGCCTCAACACATACTCGAACTTGGTTTTGATTGCTCGTCACAAGGCTGAGAAATGCAAAAAAAAATTCTGTTGGCCAAAATCGTGGGGGTGCTAAATATGTGGCTACTGTATGTGCTCTGGGATGTTAGGGACAATACGAGCATACCCACTAAGTCTGGAATTGTAGTAATCTGTTTTATTCTGCGCAGCGTAATCAACCAAATCACGTTCTGTTGTTAATCTGAGATCCAGAAGCTTGGTTTATTTAGTAATTTCGCTAGTTTTCTCTATGGAAAGGGAGAGGTGATGTGTTTCTTTGTATGTTTTATGCAACAAAATGAATAAGTACTGTTATAAATATGGATACAATGTTGTCCCTTATCATTAATTCAAAGTATGAGACTAATCCATAGTACTGTGATTTTCGATGCACCAGCTCAATGTTTTCAAAACTTGGAGAGAAATCACTTTTTAGGGGTAATAAATCATTTCAACGTTTGGGCTCAAAAACAAGTGGGTTTCGAAAACTGATGGCTGCTTATTGTCGCATGACGATGCTATCTCAGCCTATTGTTATTCTGGATTGATGGATTTGTCATTTATGGCGTTCTTCGTTAGCGTCTTCTGATGTCGAAAAAAGAAAGGCAGCCACAATGAAGGACAGCTTCGTTTGCAGAAACGGGAATCCTACTCTCCGTTCGGGTGATGACTGTAGAAATTTCTGGATGTCGTTAGGGAATTGTTTACGGATAACGTTTTTCCAAAGCAGATATTGTGATTTATCTGTCATCGTTATCCAACCCTTCATTTTCTTATTCCGTGATAAACAAGAAAAAAACATAAACAAAAAAATTGTGGTGGGCAAACGCCTAGCAACTCGGAAATATTTATTAATCAATTCTTATTTATTGCACACAAACAATGTCACAACATCATATACAAGGGGTTACATATAAATGCACACCTGTCTCTCATGGTCAAACTGATCCTCACGAGTAAATAAATAAATAAATAATAACAACTTTACAAATAAACAATCTGCGAAACAAAGAGACCAGCGGAGCCTCTCCTGAAAGTCGATCTACGGCTGTATTGAGCGCTTATAATTGCCTATAGGTGTAGCATGAGACGTCACCTTTCGTCTCTTGACAGAACAACTCAGTGTTCGTCACGTAGCTGAAACATAGAAATTGGGGGAGATGAGGACAACTGTCACAATTTTCGCGCGTACCTGAAGTCGCCATTGGCGCAGATCACGTCGAATCTGCCGCCGAATTGCGCTTCGGCTGCTAATTGAATCAATCGTTTGGAGCTGTTCAGGTTCTCGTCGATGTTCTGGAAGAAAATGTTGTTATTAGGATAGAATATATGTTTATTTAGAGGTCTGATGCTGTACAGTGCGCGTCGATGGCAGTGCCTCGACAAGGACGCAGCGCAACCGCGCCGCAAGTGCCGAAATCGTTGTCGCCAGCCGTCGGAGTGCTATTTCTAGGCGCTTTTCTTCCCAATTTAGTGATCTTTTCACCTATTTCATGTTTCATAACGAGAAATAGCATAGTGGCAGCAAGCGACATCGGTTCCTGCGCATGCGGCGCGGTTGCGCGGCGTGCATGTCAAGGCCGTGAATGACGCGCCACCGCCATCGACGCTCACTATAGATACCGGACTTAGCATAAATTGTTGGGACCGCTCACTTACATCAAGCATCAGCTTCCTGAGCTCTTCCGAATTGCAGAGAGGATCGTCAGTGAGCTTCAGGTTAGCGATGTCCACCATTTTTTCTTCCACGACGTCTGCGATGGTTGAGGTACCCATTTCAGCTGGTTCCTGGAAATTGAAGTTACTCTTGTTCTCGAATTTAGGTGTGTATTACTGGAGTGCTCGGAAAGCGAGAAACGGAGCGTCAAAATCGCTAGAATGCAGGCGAAAGCTCGAGTGGGCGGAGTCTCCAGCCGAAGGGGCGGAGCCTTGGTGTTCGCGGACGAGTTGCACTGACCGTCAGGTACTTTCACTTGTCATTTGCCTTTTCTTACAATTTTAATGTATTATCGAACCCTCTGGAGTGAATTTGTTGTATTTTCATTATGGGTGCAGAAAAAAAATGTCCAGGGGATCGATCACTCTTCCCAGCTCCCTAGCCTGGGGCCTGGTAACAGGCTCTTATCCACCTCTAGGTGCCTTCATTGGATTAATCCGGACAAATAGCAGGCTAAACCTCTAAAATTCAATGGATAAACCCACACGCTTGTGGGCGGGGCCTCCAGTCGAGGGGCGGGCCTTGGTGTGCACGGACGAGATGTCCGGACCGCCAGATTTTTTACATTTCATTTGTTTTTTCTTATAATTTTATTGTTTTATTGAACCCTATGGAGCCGATAAATTGATTGTATTTCAGTTATGGGGGCAAAAAAAAAAAGAAATGTCTAGGGAGTCGACCATCCTCCCCCCCAAGCCCCCAGTTCGGGGCCAGGTACCATGCTTTTACCGGCTCAAATATGGTGACCCTGGGACCAGTCCAGACAGATAACACATTAAACCTCTAACGTTGGATAGGTAAACATACCACAGTTGTCATTTCCACTTTTCCTTTTCCGGATTTCTCAAGCGCATTATCCTGCTCCTCAATCACTTCCTCGTTCTTTGATCCGGCAGCGGCTGCTTCGGCTGCTTCGTGTTGGAGACTCTGGAATGGGAATTTCTCATATTTCTAGCTTTGAAATAGTTATTTTTTGGCGTGAAACTATTTTCCATGCTAATTTTTTCCAAATACCAGGGGAAAAACATCATAACCCACAGTGGCAAGCTCTTGCTGCTGTATTTGTTGGGCAGGATCGCGCTGTGCTGCTACTGGTCCGCCCTAAATTTGTCCATTTAGGATATTTGTGCGTCGCGTGACATGTTAAACTCGTAACCGAATGTCTCAACAAGTGCTACCTGTCAAAACATGTTAATCGTGTCTGTGCATGTCAAGGGCTATATAAGCCCGCGAAATGATTATTATTGATGTTGCTCATCCGATAAAAATCAAGTTTGTCCCGGAACTCGTCGCAGCGCTCAACTAAGTTATTTCCTCTGAAGTTTATCCACTTGAGGACGTTTCTTTTGGGACATGCACTTAATTTTGAACAATGCCCCACGAAATAGGCACTTTCCGACCCGAATCTCGTTGATTTTCTCGCCGCATGCTGTGACTTTCACTCACTTTTATTGTGGCCTTCGCGTAATGTCGGCAATTTTTTCCCAGAGAAGAGGAAATTTTGTCTAATGGGAGTTTGGAAGTGCGGTTGACCTTTTTCCACAGTTTTTTTCTTTGGAAAAATGAGCTTTTTACGGGATGGTAGCGAGATAGCCAGGGAAAATTCCGTGAGAGGGAAAAGAAGCTTTTCTACGGGAACTTTATGCTAGTGTTGCTAGAAAGGCGTTCCTTATTAGGAAAAGAAATCCTTCATTTTCACACATCCTCAAAATTTTCTTATCCAATTGCTTTTTAGTTGTCATGTGACGTTTTTGGGCTAAGTTATGGGACATTTTTGACCTAAATTTCTGTTGGAAGCTCTACTGCTCATCTCAACGCCTATATGTCACTTACCGCAAATCCATCAGGTTGCTGATAGGCTGGTCCTGGCCCAGGTTGATAGACTGGTCCGGGTCCCGGCTGATAGACTGGTCCTGGCCCGGTTTGGTAGCCTGGTCCAGGCTGATACATTGGTCCCGGTCCTGCCTGTGGCTGGTAGACGGGCTGCTCAGGCACCTGGTAGTTGCCTCCTACAGGTTGCTGCGGTGGTTGAGGTGCTATTGGCTGCACGTCCTGGGGTGGAGGGGGTGGAGCTTGAGGAATCTGGAAAACATAACTCTCTTTGGGAATTTTGGCTGGATACATCTTGATTTTCTCCCAGGATACCTGGAAATTTGGACCAGATGCTACAGCACCCTGACCGTAGTTGCCGCCGTGTTGTACGGGGAACGAAGGCTGCTAGAACGGGGGATCTGACCACAGAGCCCATTTTTTGGAGCGGGGCGACTTACCTGTTCAACTTGTGGTCCACTGTAGACGGGTGACTGAGGTAAGACTGGTTGTTGAGGTTGCTCTGCGACTTGAGGAAGCTGTTGCACTGGTGCGTTGAAAGCACCGCCTCCCTATAATAAGTTTTTTAAAGATGATTTTGCTAAACATAGGCCTGGTTTAGGCCTAAACGGGCTCAAACTCACCCCGATGACGTAACCAGGAATTACGATCGGTGATGGTGGTGGAGGTGGCGGAGGTGGTGGAGGTGGTGGTAGGGGTGCCTGGACGTAGCCGCCGCCTCCTCCTCCACATGCTGGTGCTGGTGGACAAGGTGCTGGAAAAATTCCGCTTATTCTCGTATTTTCGGCTGGGAAACAAGCAATATCTCTCTGTTTTCCTCTTCCTACAAGGGTTTTGGGCCTAGAACTGCAATCGTAACTCAGTCTACTACGCTCTCAATCGCCTTATCCAGAAAGTTGAGGCCAATGAAGTGCGAAAAGCTGCATGTGACTACTAATTTGACATAGATAGCGGAAGATCACTCACGAGCAGGAGGAGGAGCGCAAATTGGAGCTGGAGCACATGCCGGTGCGCAATTGCAACCGCCGCCGGTGCCGAAGAAGAACGGCGACGTGGAGACGAACAGCGCTGATAACGTCAACAACCGCAGCATCCTGCAAGGATCAGCGATTAGTACACTCACTCAGGGTTCTGTGTTATCCCATGTATTGAGACGGGTTCTTCTGGAGCCAAAATAGAGAAATGTTGAGAAATAGGAGCTTAATTCTAACGGAAACAAAGGCACAGAAGTTACACGGAGAAGAGGCACGCGACCGCACACGCACGTGCCGTGTCGCCGGTCCTGATATTTGCCACGAGCTATGGCAGCTTCGTCGAGGAATACCTATGATTTGACAATCTTTGCTTCATATTCGACTCAGTTTTACGACGTTGCTCACTAGAAGCAAGCTTCTCACATCTCGTTTGCGGACACGTACCACCCACACGCGTAGCGTCAGGCCATTTTGCCTTCTTGAACTTGGGGGAAAGAGGTAAATATGCTTTAAAAGATTGCGTAACTCATTTTCACACCTTATTGATCGTCTTAGGTCCAAAAAGGAGCTGTCGGTCCTCAAGAAAGTCCCTGAACGCGCGTGGGCGCTAAGGTCCTGTAGTCGTCAGGCCTTGATTGTGGTTGGGTCAGTTAATTAGCGACAGAGCACGTTGTTATACCATACAAAGCTACTTCATTTCTAGAAAGCATGGGGAAAGACGGGAAGTGTTTTGCTAGGGCTAGTTTAATGCTACGTTCACTATATCTTTACCAAATTGGAGTTTATACAAATCCATGAACATCACCGGGAAGATTCCAAGCTTCCCCTTTACCCAGAATGGACGAGTTACTTTAGATAACATGGGATACACTTATTTTGCCTTCTCTGGTATTTCTGTTTTCGCTAAATGAGAGGAGTCATTTGGACAAAGTTTATTCATTTTCACTAGGATGAACTGTCCGCTCTTGAAAGGCTTAAAGAGAACTCAGTCTTTCTGGGGATTCTTCGTGAATTTCATGGACTTGTCCAAGAAGCGTCTATCAGTTATTGGAAGATTTGAGTGCAATATAGGATTCCACGAGGAAAAACGTAGCTGAAGGTAGTAGGGCAAGACAAGATGTTCGGCTAAGAAAACTATAATTTACGCCAGGTCAAGACAACCGTACGAGTACATTTCCTCTACTTTTTTACAGCTGGAGGTAAAACGATCCTTACCCTTATGGTTCTGGAACTATCTGACTTTGTGAACTAGTCAATAGCCCATAGTGAACCAAAACGTTGACTGGGTCAGCTTTTAGCATTCGAGCAACACTAGTAACATCGTTTGAGGTAAGAAAACAACAAAAAAGCCCAGATAACCCAGCGACACTATGATATGTGTTGCGTGGATGTGATTCTAGATGATACATGGTATAGAAGAGAGATAAACGCGTGTGCGATTATGATATAACCAGTCGAAACTTTCGCGGGGGGTAATGAATGACGCTCAGCACGTCTCGCCCGTCGACTTTGCAACGCGGACGTATCAAGTTTTGTTCGTTGTTCTGATCCGGACAACAGTCCGACGACTGATGGGAACACTAGCAACATGGCTATCAAGGCGTCCACATAGCCTATGGACGTCAAAATTTCTGTGGTTAACCCTGGCACTGAGCCAGATTTTTTGGATTCAGATAAATTTCTTTATAGTAATCGGTTTCTGTAAGGCGATCACACATGCGGCAAGGTGCTATCTATCATTTGCTGGTCCCGGTAGTAGCCGCCGTGTTCGCGGCAGCATACTGTATGCTGCTACCGTATTCTTCTGCCAATCGCGGCAAGGTCAGGTGGTTTACAGAGGGAGCGGTATGTACAACGTCCATTGTTGGGGTAGAAATGGGAATAGAGTTTTTCGGGAGGAAAACAGAATAGAACGCAAAAAACAAAACAAAAAAAGCAAGGCGAATCCTGAGCAATGCTATCACCTTCTTGTCAAAATATTCTAGGATAAATTCCTGAAAAAAAATCAGAATCTTTTAAATAACCAGAAAAATGAATGCTGCTCTTGGATGGTCACGGATTTCCGGGCAAAGATGGAGAACGAAAGTTTCAATACGCCGACGGGCGAACACGCGTCGGAAGCACTTGGACTCCCCGTAGAGAAGTCGCCGCGCTGAATGAGGTCGAGGTGCATGCGCGCACTTTTTACGGATTTGGACTTCAAAGCATCGGGAAGAACTGAGTGCGAAAGCGATGTTAATTTAGAGATCAGCGCACCTTTTAGGGTCAAAAGTCTGGATCGCCGCTGTTAGAGCCCCGGGAAAAGGTGTCGAGCGACATCACTCGCGACACTTTCCCGTTTTTTCCGCGTACGGGTGGTTTTTTTTCGTTTCCGCACCATGTCGCGTCTCCTTCGAAGCTGTGGCGGTGTGTATAAAGGCTGGGTGATGTTTGATGTTTGGGAACATTTATTTCTGGAGGAGAAAACCCCTTCTGGCCTTTCTCCAAGTGGTCACAAGGAGAGGGGGGAGGGAATGGTCATGCCCACCTTCAAAATTATACAGGCATTATCCAGGATTATTTATTATATTTATTCATATTATTTATGTTTATTTTATATTTATTCGGTACTGGTAAATACGACCTCGGGTACGTCCCATTTGAGCATGATCTAGTACAAATTTCGTCGAATTTTTTCCACTTTTTTCGTCTGGAAAATTCTGGAATCTATTTATTTAGTTTGAGAGAAGTGAGAATATCGGAATTGCCTAAGATGATCTTTTGCTCTACGGTTTTAAAAGAAAAAAAAACGCATTTGCAAAAAGGCATGTACGTGCCGGTTCTATTACCCAAATCTCTATAAATACCCCTGGGGGAGGTCGTATGTAGGTGTCCTTCCTTTAAATACCCCTGGAGGAGGTCGTAGGTGTCCTTCCTTTATGGGCATGTTCACCCAAGGTCCAGCCATATGATTTATGAGATTTCTAAAAATTATACAAAGCGTTTGCCCTAATCGCAAATCTTTTCCGCTGCCCAGAATCCCTGGTTTTTCAAAAATGAGTGGGAAAAAATCCACATCTAAGGAGGAGCGTGGGAAACCTCATATGATTATATTATCATTGTTTCAAGAGGAGTAGAAAGGTTTAGCTTTAATCAGGAAAACTCCAGTTTTTTTGAGAGCCTGAAAATTCTTCACCAGCTTAGGTAGATCAAAAATTACCGCTCCGTTCGTCCTTTGATGGATTTGCAACTTGCGGTATTGGGAGCTGTAGCGATTGTTTGAGAGTAGGCAGAGTCGGAGCTAGAGAAAAGTAAAACTTTTTCAAAAATATTCAGTTTTTTGTGGAGTATGTTGGGAGATGAGGTGGATTCAAAAAAATTACAAGAATAGCGAAAACATCTGAAGGAGAACCGGTCAAAATAGTGCAAGTGAAATCCACGAAGTTCACTTTTAACGAGGCCACATCCTGATGAGATCGGCAGCTGAACGGCGCAGGCACAACGACGACAACACAACAACGACGCGGGCGACGACGTCGTCTAGCGCCTCCTTAAATGGCGCTTTGTGTCCGACGAATGTTCAACCGATTTTCAAGCCGAATCAGGTGCGGTTTTCGGCCGGGCCGAGCAGGTTCGCGGCGCGTCCGTAGCCGCTCCCGACGCCGATACGCGGAAACCGCGCACGTCCGCAGCCATCGGGCCGCGATCATAAGCCATTTCGCTCTCGATCAAGCCAGCTAACGGATATATCCCGCCGGATGATGGTGATCACCTCGCCGCGCTCATCGCCGCACATTGATGACCTCAGCCGCGCGCGGGCGAAGAAGTGGAGGGCCGCGCCTTGGGTGGCCTCGTTCCTCGTCCCGTGCACTCATCTCGACCGCATTCTTCGTCTCGGACATCCGAGGCACATCCAAACATGAATAGAGTCTATATCCCCTGTGTGATTTCCCTTTAAGTAGTCTGGAGCTAACTAAAAAATGTATGGGCTATGCATAAGGGTTACCGCCTTTGGTAGGATGATTCTGCCTGGTGAAACATGGATTTTATCACCTACTTCGAAATAAGATTAGCCAGGTAACAGTTCTCGCTGCTTGTTCTAGCTGAAAAATGCCAAAATGGGTAAAGTCCGGAGATTTATCTTTGTTTTTGCAACATTTTCGGTCTTAAAAATTATTTCTGGATCAATTCTACTAGCTGTTTTAAACTGCTCCTAAAAAGCGAGTGCGGA
The DNA here is from genome assembly GCA_000688135.1 of Ancylostoma ceylanicum. NCBI lineage: Eukaryota > Metazoa > Nematoda > Chromadorea > Rhabditida > Ancylostomatidae > Ancylostoma > Ancylostoma ceylanicum. Next base: position 1,593,892 of record JARK01001363.1, on the reverse strand, counting down.
CCCATTTTAGGGAAATTCGTGCCAGGGACCAGTTCTCGCTGCTTGTATGGCGTCATCTCAAAGAATTGTTTATTATTACTGAGCAATGCCAAAAATCACTGAAATTCAATGATTTTGGTTTGTTCTTGCCACAATTTCCATTTTCTTGGTCTATTTCAAGATTGATTGTGCTATTTGCTTGGAAATGCTCTAGTCAGTAAAGTAATTTCAGAGGCACCCATCTGGAACTAATGCTAGCCAGAGACCAGTTATCGCTCATTCAGTGCTTTGGAGGTTGCTTGTTTTTATACAAATAACTTGAAGTATTAAAATTCGCCGGAAAACTGGAAAATTTCTCTTCAAGCAGTGTCTCAGGGCATCAAGTGAGATGCGCTCAATTTTCAATGAAATTTCCCGCATACTTGATGGGTAACTGGTTCCTCGCAGCTACGTACGGGTTAGACTGGTCCAAAAGACTTGTACTATTATCTTACCCTAAGAAATTATAGGTCTTGAATTCAAATTCCTCGGCAATAGTACGTGATATAATGTATTACTGCTTCCCCGATATTTGAAAATTGGCATATCTGGTTCCGTTCATGAACAATAATTTTATAATTGCTCGAAAGATGTTTGAAATTTGGTGCAAAACTTCCAGTCCAACCCAATATTTCGAGAAAATTATCACAGCGTCCACAAAACAGTTGAAATTGATTTCATCAGAGCATGTACATATGTGCAGTGGTGTTTGATTTCACGTACAACAACAGGGTAGATCAAAGCGATGCATATATTTGGAATTCCCTGTGTAAAATAAAGAAAGGGGTACAAGCTTCAAAATCAGCTGGAAAACATGCGTTTCGTGGAAATTCCGTATACTGACTGCCGCTGAGAACGAATCTAAAGCAATGTAAGTGTTGAAAATGAGGAAAAAAACAGAAGTTTCCTGGAGTTTGCTCCAATTCTAATCCTGTTGCAATATTGACATGAAGGACCAGGCTTGCGTTAATATCTACGCACGCATACGCACGGAAAGGCCCCAGTAATCAAAGAAACCTGCGAAGAAACGATGTTCTAACGCTACTAAACATTTAGGAACAGGGGTGAAGATTTCACGCACGCACGCAGAAGTGTGTCCCAGGAAAACCATGGCGAAGGACAAAATTCACTATAGAAAAACGAAAAAAAAACTAAAGAAAGTATCGTAGCACACCATCTGAAACAGTGGTCGTTTAGCGAATTCAGGCATTAAATGTGACAAAGCCGCTGCTGAAGGTGCTAATATGTCTTCTAAACGAGACTCGAAACGTGAACAGGTTTTAGCTTTGCTGCATCTCGTACTTTTTTTTATTTACAGAGTATTCATTCACGGATTCACTTCTTATCTTATCATTTATCAACACAATCTAGACAGCTAAAAACTTGCTGGAACGCTTCAAGTCTCTCGCTGTCAATAAAGGAAGCAACTTGACGCGAGATCTCATCGGATTTCGCTTTTTTGTGTAGTTTTACGTCTGAGATTTTGCGTAGATAATAAACGCTCGGTGAGAATGCTAGGTGCAGAGGGTGCACTTGAGAGGAAAGAAATTGGATAAGAAAAGAGAATTCTGCAAAAGCTCGTTCTCCTGCAACTGTATACAGTCATAGCTGCTCCTCTGTCGCAGGTGGACTCCGCCCCTCAGAGGTACGCTCCGCCCACTTTTTCACAGGTAAGCCCTACTCCGTCCGATCACATTCTGCGATATGCATGCTTATGCAGACAGTAGTGTAGTAACTTTCTCTGAAATCGTAGCCAAGAAATGGGCGTGGCCAGCCAATAGTGGCCGTGACAACTTTGGAATCTGTGAATAAAATTGGCTAACTCACAATTAATTAAATGCGAATTTGTTTGACTAAAAATAGATTTCCTAAGGGTCTAAGGGAGAAAGAATTGTTGGAAATATTTTTTCCAGAAATTCGAGCTTCCATAAAAATTTCCATCTGCCTATTTGATAGGGACTGAAGCACATTACACAAATAAGTAAATACCAGTGGCGAACGCAGAAAGTGGGCGGAAGGGGGGGGGGAGGCGTGGGAAAAAAATTGGGGTCTCCGCCGTTTTGGGGACCCAGAAGGAAAGTAAAATTAATGAAAATATTAGGTATAATAATAAGTACATAATAAAAATTATCTAAAAAATAATAGTGAAAATAAACAAATGAAAATAAACTAGTACAAGATTTTTATTTGTATTGTAAAGTAATTTCAAAAGTTTGGCGATCCACTCTCGGGGGGGGGGGCGCCTCCCTCCCTCCCTCCTTCCGCCATTGGTAAATACCCATGTAATATTTGCACTATTTTGGGAAATTTGTGAAATCCGTGTTGAATTACTTGCGGACATACAAAGAAATTTTACAAATGAGAAAAGCTACTCAAAAACAAAACCCTCGTCCACGTACGTAACTGCAACGTGATACTAAACTGACGTATTATTGCGAATATTCCAGTCTTTGCCGCCTTTGTCCGTTTAATCCAGCGCAGTAATCCATAGCATATTCTGATAGAGTAAAAGATTCGCTACCGAACAACATAAACTTTGTTGACATTTATCCAACCTGAACGAGACTAGAAGACGTTGTTGAACGACTGGCCCTCCTCCCTCCCTCCCCC
>JARK01001363.1:1576556-1590885 GCA_000688135.1 Ancylostoma ceylanicum | reverse complement strand
CCCCACCACCACCACCTCGCAGTGTTCAGCGCCTGTGTAGCGTAGCGCAAGGACGAAACTTCCTAGCTTTTTTCATCCTCTAATGCCCCTCCCTCCTTTGCCTTACTTATGGCACTTTACCCCGGTCACCTTCTTAGAACACATTCCGAGCAGAATTTCAGTTCATCATGAGAAAGTCCCTTTCCCATGGGTCTCCGTCCGTAATCAAAAACCAAGTGGCCGCTGCGAACATCAACCTAATCGTCCCAGACTAAATAACGCCGCATAACGAATTCTTTTGGACTAATTGGTTAGGCTGAATGACTAATGTCTCATTTGGTGTCCTCCTCGAATAAGCAATCAGCCCGTGAGCTATATTACTGGCTGGAATACTTTAGAATAAAGGTTCAATGGGTAATATACAGTGCCGGCCAAAATTATATAGCCTTTTCAATTTTCCTCCATAACTTTTGTTAATGTAAATCTTGACTTAACGTAAAGCCTTGAAATTCAAATTTCTACGATAGTTGTAGAGACTCAAAATCCGTTGATGTTAAAAATTTGAACTTCAAGTCTTTACGCTAAGCCGAGTTTTGCGTTAACACAGATAATGGAAGAAAGTTGAAAAGGCTATATAATTTTGGCCGGTACTGTATGTATTACCTACTAATCAATTGTGCGATAAGGTGGAGTGATTGTCTTCATTTTGAGATAACCCTGGGACAATGGACATGCCTCTCATTGTTCAAAAGCCATATTTTTTCTCACCTAGTATTTTTCAATCCATAAAATACAGGGCTCTAACAAAACCCAGCAAAATTCCGGGTTCTGGGTAGAATTCATTTACATCTCCTCATGGACGAGTCATCGGTAGGTTCGTATGTTCAGACAGATACATATGAAGCGTTATACCTGGAAAGGTAGTTCCTGCAAAGACTCCGCTATTGGTCAGTGCACCCAATCAACCAATTACAGAGCTCGGAAGCGTCGCCGTTCCTGAGAGTAACCCTATTTTTGGCCATGGAGTGGTGGATTGTCATTCGCTGGTTCTACTAAGATTTACGAGCAGTTCAAAGGGATGAAATAGAACACAGGACACACATGGTCTTCCTGCTACGAGTTATTACAGATTCAGAAACTTTTCCAGTTGAATACTGCACCAAGGAATCTATAAACCCATGTACATAATAAATAAATAATAACTTACCAGAATGATTGAATAACATAGTCCACCTATTAGCTAGCTTTAACCTCTCATTTTTTACCATCATGTAGTGCATTGCCAAGGGTATTCACTTTATTTTTACGCTTAGGATGTTACCCTGAGGTTAACTTTTTTCTTCACATCCCACAAGACAGGTCCTTGCCACTCACTGCGGGGTTCTCGGCAGAATCTAACTTTTTGACCCTATTCACGCGGATCTGGTGCCAGATGCGTCATTGAGAGTACCCAGGGTAAATATGTTACCACCACAGAAATTTACCCATTGTTAGCACCAGCGTCACCATGTTGACTTTGGATAATTTCAATGATGCATCCAGGTTCTGGGAGCGAAACGATCAAAGGGCAACATTCATTCAAGAGGATTTTACACTTTTGCTACAGTAATACAATTTTTTTTTATTTTTGCATATAAGCACTAACTTTAAATCTATTTATATTTAAAGGATGAACTCGAATGAAGGAATTTAATCGTCTCTTCCCAGATCAAATTCACCTCCTGACCCACCTGGCCTGGTCGATCACCGCCCATCCTTGTGGTCACTGGAGGATCGATGATGTATTGTTGATGTCATCATCTTGTGCATTTTCTTGGAACTCTGCCAACTTTCAATCCCACAATTTATTTATTATTTTCCACTATCTGTACCCCTGTTTCTTGTCTTACGTTGCTTGCGTAGCTCAGGCGTTTCGGCAAGTCTTTGAAGTTCTGTTGCTCGGTATTCCTAATTATGAAGTACTTCTGGTTGTGCTCGTACCCAACCCAAGAGCAATTAGTTTTTTCTTCATTTCCTTCCTATTTTTTCCATGTCTAGTTTTTTCCTACGTCTGCTACCGCACAATGAACGTATGCTTTATTGGATTTTCCCTTAGTTGCTTTCAATTGGAAAATTGTTTTTTTTTATTTCACATACTGGCTGCAATTGTGGAAATAATGTTTTATATTGCTTGTAATTTTGTAATGCCGTCGTTTCCGCATTGCTTCGTAAGCAAAGAAATTTCTTACTTTAGCTGCTGAATTCAACTTTTGAAATGAAACCATACACGTAATTCACGGCATGTATTCCCAAATTTTGCAAATTACCGGTGAATCCCTAGTTGTTGAAATTTGCCTAACCCTAGGCATCCAACTGTTTAGTCAGTGACCAGGTCAATAAGCATACCATTGATTTGTCCATGTGACTGGCACAGACAAATCTTAACCAACACCTGAGAAGGTTTTTGAAGATTTGTAGACAAGTAGGCAAGACTCAAGGCAACTCACTAGTAAAAATATTGGTGGTCAAGCTGTAATAAAGTAATTCAGCTGAAATAAAGTGATTTAGCCCATCACCTCCCTGTAAGACGAATAGTTGACAAGATCTTTTTTCCAGAATCAACTTTTCTACAAAAAAAAACGAAGGAGAATGGAGCGTTGCCAGGCCAGTGTGAATGGCTCATTCAATGAACGAGCCAATCACGGTAGCGCGATATGCCCCATTTCCTCTCAGGATTATACCCCCAGCCGCTACTGCCTCAGCCAATTGTTCAGGAAATTTGAGTATTTTGCTCTAGCTACTGGATTCCCAGCCTTTAGTAAAGCTCTAAGGAGGAATTTGAGAAATTAGCGATGTCTTGCGCTACTATTCCTTGCTCAACATTTCGGCCCGAATTACAGTATTCGCATTTTAGACGGAACTAGACGTCATTTATGCAATTATGAGGAATTGAACCTCACGTAGTCTCTGACCTTTGCCAGAGCAACGATATTTATAATCATATTTAATATTCAGCAGCCAGACATCAGCTGCTTAATGGACGGAGGCCATACCCTATTCATAAAGAAATTGTTAATTAGATTTGTGTGTTATGTGATCTCTCCGACACCCCATATTCCTTTTCAGTAGGGCGTTCACCCACTAATTAATGTGTCCCTTCTGATTCGTTATTCTGCCCTTATTAGTGCCGTATTCTCTACGGGACCAACGCACACGTTCTTTGTCATGGGTTTTTGAACCTGGTGGCATCCGTGCCAACTAGACTCAACCGAGGTGAGATATTTTGTGTTGATTTGAAGTGACGTTCCTGCAAAAGAAAGGCAAAAACCTCTGGGGTATTCCAAGACAGACGTTATGAAATTACCATCATCCTGATAATTTGTGGATTTGAAGCAGGAGCGAATACACCATTATTTCTCTGGTGTTCTGGTACAATGTTTAATTATCTTCGCCTTTACATCATGTCTAGCATAGGGAAATGCAGTTTTTCCACGTTTTTGGGATCCACCACTCTGAGTGTCCGTCTGGAGCTGAATGCATCATTCGCATTACCCAGGGTAAGCCTGTCAACATCTCCCAGCACAGGCATTCATCATCGAAATTACCCAGGATAAATGTAGTAGAATACTCAAAATTACTCATTTTCCACACTGGCCCCAACACAATCACTTTGAGTAACCGCAACGATGCATGTTGGAACAGATTTACCTATAATTGACGTGGGCGTCGACACTCTTTTACCCTTTGTAATCTCAATGATTCATCCAGTTTCTGGACTAAGTGTAACGCCGCCGTAGTCAGCAAACGGGCGACGCGCGCGGCTGCGCTGTCTATGCGTCGCCAATTCTCCTTCGAAAGAAAAGTTTTGACGTGTCATGTTTACCTGGGAGGCGGTCAAGACATACGCCGCGACGCAACCGCTCCGCACGCGTATGATCCTCAAATCCAGGTTCTTCCTCCAAAATCGACGCACTGGATGACTCCGGTGGGCACCTCTTACACTTTTCTGGTACCTATGGCATTAATATATCCTACTTTAGCTCAGAAAACTTGTCTATTTCTCCTCAGCGCTGCTCATACGTTTGAAGGCTGCAGCCGCGACGCGCACACGAGTCGACCAATCACAGCTCAGCAGCGTACGTCTTGTTACACAGCCTTTTTACCTCGTGCTCAACTACACACAATTTTTCCCACGTTAGCATCCGTGTATTTCTTGTTCAGAGGACCTCCTTTCTGCCGGAAGAATTTTTTCTGGACCTCGTGACTTTTTGACAATGCTTTCAATTGTAGATGAGATGCCTGCCAATGCATGTCTTTACTCGAAAGATGAGATGGAGTCTGCTGAAAAAGCTTGTTTGAAGCCGATCCCTCTCTTGGAGTCGCCTTCTATGTTTTCTCGTCATACACGTACATTCATGCATCACTCCTTCGCACATAGCTTCATACATATTCAGTCATATCTCTGCGTTCAGTTGGTATCTTTGAAATTTTGCAGTCCTAAACAAGAGCGATTATATTGGAGTGCTCATATAGGAGAATGGTAGATGTTGTGGTTCTATGGCTTTTCACGTCGTGTGCTTATCCACTGCTTCATCCAGTGCAGTTGGGTAAATCATACTAAGAGGATAAATTTTTATCACATGTATCTAGGGTCATGCTGCATAGGTGATAGTGAGCTGAGGATGAGTTCTGTGTTGGTGTCTACGTAATTCTAACCCTACTAGTAGAGATAGCCTGTTGTGAAGGGCGTTAAAACGCTGGTAATTTCAGGTGGATATCCAAACCTTGTATGTAGGTGTAATAATTTCCATGTGTTCATGTTAATTTAAAAACTGCATGACGTTTGAGTACCCCACAAAATAGCGCTTGATCCCTCACTGTTGTCCTCAATTTCTAGAACTGAAGACGCCCTCCTTCGAACATTAGATGCCCGATGATCGTCATCAAAGATCAAAAACCCTCTTCTCCCTTTCATTTAACCATTGCGCCCTGGCGAGATCGCTCTTGAATATGCGTGGGAAAGTCGTTTCTTCAGTGGAATGGCTCTTGGTTCGCCGCCATTTCAACGCGGAATGATTAAAAGGGCTCGTTAGGCATCCGGAGGTGATCTCTGTCATTAGTGCCCTGGCTGACTTCGAAGTATAAGTATGTGTTTGTGTGGTGTGTGCCTCGCATCCGTAGATATTTTGGAGCTTCAGCCAAAAGTGCAAGTCCCAGACTGCCAAGTGGAAAGTATTCCAGAGATTTACGTCATTTCCATGGTGGTGGAATACATTGCTCTAATATGCCATGACTCCTGCTTGGGTCTAGGTGACTCCCACGCTCGTTGACGTCAGTTTGATTCGCTTTCCGCTTCCCAGCCTGCTCACTCATGAGCACATTCACAGAGCCTCTTGATGTTTGCTCGTTTGTCACTAGAGGTTCTTTCTGGACTATGAGTTCAATCCGAATTATTTATCTATTAATATTTATGTTACCAATCAGAAAAATGCTGGTACCAATTCAAAAAGGGATAGCGAAGCATCCGATTGGTCATGGAATGAGTGGTTAAAGCACTGTTGCCCGCTCGAAGAGTAGCACTGCCGGATAAGTCGAATGCTTGGATGAATTCTAGGATGTCGGTTGTTCAATCGGGAATAAAATTCCATGGGTAGAGCCATATTTGTGGGAAAATTTGCAAGAAGAATATTTCGCTGTTTGACTGGTCCTTTTTATTCCAGGATTCTTAATGCTAAAATTAGGAACAAGTACTTCAGGTTGTCTAGTAATGAGTCAAGGTAGGAACTTTATATGTCTGTATAGTGCATGAACCATTGAATAGTATGTCCGGTGCTAATTTTTCACTATTTTTCAAATCATAATACAATCAATGACTCGAAGTGAAGAGAGAGGAAAATTCCCTACCCACGCCCTAAAACCCTGCTCAGAGCCAAATTCTTCACAGTTAAAGCTGTTTTGGCATATATTTGCTCTAAAAAGCCACTAGGTTTGCCGGGTCTTTGGTCCTTTTCCTGATCTGATGGTCATGTTTTGTTTGGATAGTATTATGGATAGGTTTCTAGCGTCGGTTTCACTACAACAGACCGGATTAATAAATGAATGAATTCCAATGCTACGGGTGCTACATATGGAGCTGGTGAACCCACATTAGTCCCTCTTTCCTCTAGTAATTTTGCCACACTTTTAATCCACTCTCTAAGTATGGCTTGAAACCTTTGCGCAGCGCATAAATTTATATTAACTTGTGGCTCTAAGAATGTTTATGTCCGATTTTCTCCATGAATTTTAAGATAGCATCCTTGTACAACTTCACACTCGGAAAAGCATGGCCTAGCCAATGCACCAATGCCAGCACCAACACTCTTGACATGTGCGGTCCATCCCAGACGTGGGTAATTAAACCATAGGGACAAGTGCATTGAAAAAAAAACCCATGCAAACCGCTGCAGAACATGGGAGTATAGCAACGTGGACTCATGGGAAAACAGGGTGACCCTAATGGCAAAAAATGTCAAGGTACAATGCTAGAAATACAAAACGAGTCCAGGGGCGATGGAGCGACAAGGCAGTAATCGAGAAAAAGAGAACCTGATGTTAAAAAAAAGATATAGGAGTTTTTGTAAGGGTCCTACGGTGGTTCTATATGTAAACGCAACGAAGCTCTGATAGTAGGCCAATTTTATGCATTCTTTTCATTCCCATACTTCTTTCTCATCTGGTAAAAGCCGTAATATAATATTTGTCAGCCCCAGAAGCGCAAAAAGATTAAAGGCAGCACCCACGATAATTTTCATGTCAAAAATTTTGCATGTTCTGTGGTCTGAACGATAGTCCCAGTAGTTCGACGCAAGTTGCACCACCGAAGGCATCCAAATTCTCGAGATATAACAAGTTGAACATGGGATCCGCGGATCCCCAGGCGAGTTGTGGCGGATTGCGAATCAGCTGTTTTCTGCCCCAATCTGTCAATTTTCCAGAGGTAACGCCTGTTTCAAATGCTCATTTCGAAAATTTCTCTGTTGTAATATCTGTGTCCTTCTATTTAGGTCCTCTTAATTGTTATTCGACCATATCATCCCTTGTTTTACTCAGAATTGTCAAATTTTCCCGTATGGTATGAATTTCAGTTTTTTCGCTCTTTACACTTAACCTTGAGTTTTCTTTCTTTTCATGAGGAATGTTTCTGCAGTGAACATTCTAATTCCTTTTCGTTTCTGTTTTTTCTTCTTCAGAAAAGCTGCAGAATTAGTCATATATCCATTTGCGCTAAGAAATTTGTCGACAACAAAGGCAGCGTTATCGACTTTCTTGATCTACTCTATCCGCGAAACTCGGCCACTTTGCTATGAAGCAATGAATTGGTAATATCCGGAAAACTGTTACACCATGAGTTCTGGGACAAATGAACCCTTTATCCATGCTCTTCATAGCCAAATACCCAAGATTGCATTGAAACCTGGATAACGAATTTTATCGTGGGTGCTGCCTTTAATGGTGCTTTTGTGTATAATTCCAGAATCGTGGTTCACTCCGAGACGTTTGCTCCAGCAGTCCCTACGTCCTTGGTGAGCATTCCTCTGTCTAGCATTGATGATTCCACTAGACTATGAGAGGTAATTGAGTACTGAGTGATGGCCTGTTTTCGACATTGGAAGCACATTTTTCAGAACTTTTTTTTGGGAGAACTATCCCTGTTCTAAGGGAACTCTGAAGAGAGTATACATTTGTTGGTCTCGGTAATTGCCTGTCAGCACGAATCAGCGTCCCAAGTGATCGTACAGTTGTAGGAATAATGACTGAGCCGTCTTGGAGAAAGCGCACTTTACAAATCATTCTTGACTTTCGCTGATTTCTGTGAAAAGAAGCCACGCCTACGGAAATTTTGCTCTCACAAATTTCGGTGTATTCCTGTATTTCTCACTAGAGTGAAGATCAGTGCAGTGATCAGTTTTGATAAATCTTTAGAAAAAGGCGTTTTCGGTTGACGTTTACTGCCTGGTAGATGTTCATCTTACTGGCCTCAATCTGGCGCGCAATCGCGTTGTGGTCTTGGCGCACTTCTGCAGCCAGTTTATGACCCAGCCCCTTTCCTTCAGTACTACCCCTGCCCTTGATACATTATTGTCAAACGCTAGACCGTAAAGACGAAGAAAAGAAAGTGACGTTGTCACAATGATCTAATAATGAATACCGTGACCAATGATATAACTGAGACAAAGGACCTAGAGAAAAAGTGGAGTTAAGGCCAGTTTTATTCTCTCATCCTGACATGCCGACAACGATTCCTTCCCAAGAGTCAATTTCGTTTTTTGCACTAGTTCCGTTTCGCCTGATGTCTTTATTTGCACTATTTCCTGTCGTCGTCTCAGTATCTATGTACAAATTTTTTTTGTCGTGCTCTGGAGTTCAAAATACCACAGGTTTCCAATTAACTCTCTAAAAGACTGTTCTTGCGTTTTTTTTTTCGCAGTTAACAAGGGCACAAATGCCCATAAATGGTCAAAAATGCGGCTCATTTCCGAAGAATCGAGGAGGAATTGTCCAAGAAGGTCATCGAAATTTGTGATAAAATGTCATAATTATGTGTGATTGTATAGAAATTGCACCAAGGTTTAGAAGATTAAAATGTTGAAAAGGTCAAGAGAAGCACGGTGGGCTTTGATGCCAGTGGCCTTTCCGCGGCCTCAAAAAGCACGCGGCGCGACCGCACCGCTCGAACAGGAATCCTATCCGGGAGAACAGACTATAGGGTTTTCTTGATAGTTAGTTAGTTATCTTATTAGTTAACATCAAACCTGATTAATAGCTATTAAGGAAATCCAGGTTCGCCACTGCGGGAAGGTACTGGTTATGGTTAGGCAAAACGGGGCGGACTATGTATCGACTGGGTCGCTCTCTAAATGGACCAATTTCAAAAATACTACCCGCCCCTTTCTGGCCCAAACTCAACTTCAAATTTTTGATGTGATTTTCTGAACTTTACTGTTTTCGTGTGACCAGATGCCATCACATATGAACAAAAGTGCTTAGAAAGTACTAGTCTTGTAATACTGTTCTGTAGAACTGGATCGAAAATAGGCAAAGAATTGAATCCTGTAGTCCTTGTTGAAAAGTACACAGGCGAAGCCATTAGTTCAGTGACGGAGCTTGCAGAAGCCCATGCTAAAATCGGCTCAAATTAACGGCTCATTGCTGTATATCCAATCTCCGCTCGTACAAATAGATTCCTGGGATTCCATGTAATGGCATTCCTTAAATAGCTGTTCTTCTGAGTATTGGCGTGGCTTCGTGACCACATCTGTGAAGGGTAGAGGTGTTCCAAAGGGCAGTAACTACTGGCTCAGGCCTTGTTTGAATACCCCTGCCTTTTTGGAAAGACGCTACATATGAAAGAAGCATTTGATTATTCATTATTTTGCTTTACAATTTATTTGTTCAATTACTTAGTGGTGTTAGGTTCTGTCAGGAATTGCAATATTTATTTATTTATGTACATATTTTCACTATAAAAGGGTATGGGCACGTTGCGACCCTCCAGAGCGAAGATACGTAACACCGAAAAATGACAGTTTCCATGGAGTTTTTGAAAGTTTCATTGAAAACTGAAAGTTTATATGTATTTTAATTGCACTGCAGACTAAATGACGTGCTCTAACTTACTGAACTAGTGAGAGAAGAAAAAACAAAAAAAAACCAAGAAAAAGGCAACATTTTTGTATAAAATAATTGAAAAATAGGAGGTCATTCGCTTCACATTTACAGCTCTGTCGCTGCAGATTTGTGAGTTTTTCTTATGAAAAAAAAACTCGTTTTCATTGATCTTAACAAAGAAACAAGAGAGGTGCAGGATGGCTATTTTCTAGAGCACTGATGATTCTTTTCATCCATTGATTCCATAGTTTTCAAAATGTTCTTAGCTTTATCAAACCTCGTAACAAGTTTTAAATGCATTAGTCCTGCTAGTAGTCCTGCATTAGTGCTGCTAGAAGGCTCTCACAAAAGGAAAAACAAGCATAAAAACATGAGTCTCTTCCACAAAATGCCCAGGGCTAGGATTCATGAAACGTTGACCAGGCAAGCCAACGACGGTTAACAAGACTGGTTATTCTATGGACAAAGCAATGTTAAGAGACGCAGACCACCAGAGGTGGTTTACTAGCCTGGTTTTGCCTGGCTATGCGTTAATGGATCTCAGCATATTTCTCTAAGATGGATTGGTTTGGTCACATTCAATCTTACTAGATACTGAAAAATTAATTTTTCATCGAAAATCTCTCGTCACAGGTTGGTCACGAGATCGATCATCAGCCACGAGGCGAGAAACTTTTGACCTAGTCGAACTTTCGAGTGGTCGATATTCGAATCACTCGCTCCCTGGAACTTCTACAACATATTACTGGATCCCTTTCAAATCCCGAGTGTGTACTCTGATTTTTTATCCTTTTCTCTTGCTCTTTTTGTGCGCTTTTCCATCTCTGGACTGTTTTCGTACAGCCAACCTTTCGAATAAATCGAGTATCTCGGTTATTCGAGGTTCGATTCACGTCAGCTTCATCGAGTTCATTGTAATCACAAGCTTATGTTCTGTATGTAGAACCAGAGGATTGTTTCTTTGTTTCAACCCGGTTATTTTCTCACTTCTTAGCAGAGACATGATGTATCAGTGGGATTACCCAGGGTAAGTGTGTTGGCGCCCATGTTATCACTGGCTAAATTTTTGTGATGTCAACTCGTTTACCCCTAATGATCTCGATGATCAGTGATGTTATCTTTGTTTTTCTTTTATGCACCACTGGGTTACCCTGAGTAGATGTTTTGGCCCCTGTGTTGTAAGTACAGCGTCGTGGTACCGACACTTTTACCCAAAATAATATCGATGATCAATGATGTTATCTTTTTTCCACCCGGTTGTTTTCCTAGTTCCTAGCGGGGCCATGATGTACCATTCAGGTTACCCAGGGTAAATGTGTTGGCGTCATGTTAACTGTGCTTTGAACCTCATGATGCCGACATGTTTAACCCTAGTGATCTTGATGATCAGTGATGTTATCTTTGTTCCACTCTGGTTGTTTTCTCAGCTCTTGACAGGATCAGGATGCAAAACTGAGATTACCCATGGTAAATGTGTTCGTGCCAGTGTTAACATTGGGTAAAGCTTCGTAATGTCTACATGCTTACCTCTTATAATCTCGATGGTCAGTGATGATCTTCATTCCAGTTTCGTTGTTTTCTCAGCTCTTGGTAGAGACATGATGCATCATTGAGGTAACCTAGGGTAAGTATGTTGGCGCCCGTGTTGGATCACGCACCAACACATTTGCCATGGGTAACCTTAGCGATGCTTCATGGCCTCGTTGTGAGGACATGTTCAACCCTAATGATCTTGATGGTCAGTGTTATCTTTGTTCTACTCTGGTTGTTCTCTTAGCCCTTGGCGAGGCAATGATTTACCACTGAGGTTACCCTGGGTAAATGTCTTGGCGCCCGTGTTATTAATGCGTAAATTTCTGTGGTTCTAATATGTTTAACCCTAATAATCTGTATGAGCAATTATGCTATCTCTTATCCACTCCGGTTGTTTTCTCAGCTCTTACCAGGGCCAGGCTGCATAGTTGGGATTACCCAGGGCAAATATGTTGGCGCCTGGGTTAACATTGCGTTGACTCTCACGTTTAGTGTCGACACGTTTATCCCTAATAATCTAGATGATCAATGATGTTATCTTTGTCCCACTCTGATTGCTTTCTCAGCTATTGACAGGCCATGATGTCTCACAAAGGTTACCCAGGGTAAGCGCCTTGGCGCCCGTGTTGCCACGTGGTCCCCACACGTTTACCTTTAATAATCTCGATAATCAGTGATGTGGTTTCAGGTCTGCAAAGTGGAGTCATCCATGGATAAAAAGTCTTTCCAGACATGTTATCCAAACGCCAGCTCACTCTTATCACAGCGCTGGATCCATCTCCCAGCGTTTTTCCACTTCTGGAAGACGGCTTTGAGAATTTCCTCACGGATGAATTCCTTCCCCCCCCCCAGTTATTTAAGATTTCTGAACTTTAAATGCTATCATGGTGTATTGCCTTCCTTCATGCCATGATCTTGTCTCCTTTAACCAGTTTTTAGGCTATTTCAGTGCTGTTTTCTTTTGCACACCGCTATTTTGCTCGGGTCTCGGCAGTTTTCTGATTCTTTACCAACCTGTTTGGAGGGCTCATATCGCGCATAAAAGTTGTTATTGTCCACCTGGCCCTAGTTCCCTATTTGGACACTTTTCCTCCACGGCTATTTCCTACATAATAGCTCTCTGAATGCTGAGATGTTTTTGAGTTTTTTGGAGCGCAGAACACTTGGACATTTCAGCGTTGAATTCCAATCTCCTGTCTAGCTGGAGAAGAAAATTTGTCTGCGCCCCGTTAATGACGAGTTTTTCCTTTCCATAATATAGTGTAATGTACTTTTTTTTCCCCGCCATTATGGGTTACCCTTGCTTCATGCACTTGTTATTATCACCATGTAGCGATATGTGGCGAAATAGCGCCACTAGGCTCTAGTGCGATTTCTGTCCCAAATTTAGCACCTCGATGCTAAATCGTTGTGTCCGGAAGTTGCTAACCCTCTAGACAACCTAATGAATGCCGCTCATTGGGCTAGTAGTGAACCTAATCAGCACTTCTATTCGAGGAATAGCCCTCGCAGGCGATATCCCAGAGAGATGTCTGTCCTACGTGCTCGTTAAAGGCATTCAGCTCTGGATTGTTGTTATTGTTGTTGTTTGGAGTCGTAAGTTGTCAGAAGGTAAGAGAAGCAGTCTGGATGATATTTGGCGTCAACACCGTCACTTCATAGAGGTGAATAGCTGAGACAGTGGGATCCTAGGGAGAATAGGATTAGGGGATCCTAAGTAGGAATTTTACCATAATAGTTAAGGGGAGAAAAGGTCTTGCTGAGTTCCCATTTCGTTCTTACCACTACACGAAAACAAACCAAGGAGTATGTCTTTCTTCGCAGCACTTTAATCATATGGGAATGGCGAGCACACAGCTGCTTTTCGTCCGCGACAAACCCCGTATTCATCACCCGGGGTCGCGCCACGTATCCCCGCAGCAAATCGACTGGGATAGGAGGGAGATCCTCGGTGTATGGGGATGCTCTAGATAGCCTCAAATATGCTTAACATAAATTAACCTCAAGGTGGTCCTTCTCCCCGTGATCCTGTCGATCGTGGGTCATGGCATCGGCTACTCAAACTTGGGTAACTAAACCGAAAGTAATGCAATTTGTTTACTCTTCTAGCTTTTGGCTTGTGATACTCTTCAATTTCATTTTACTTCCCGTTAGCAACATCCCCATTTCCCAATCCGCTAATTTTTATTTGTGACCCGTTAATTTTTGCTATCACTAGAAGGCTACTCCGCTATTTATGTAAGATGTGCAGGGTAAGTCAAAAAAAAAACGGTAACGGAGAAAAGTGCATCTAGAAGAAGAATCTGTGTGTAGCTCGTAACATTGTCGTAGTATAATATTTATGGTAACCGTCTCTAATAAAGGGCAATCCTTGTCCTAGGAACACCTCAGGGTAGAACACGTTTTCTTGCAGGGAGAACATGCGTTGTTGTAGTATTATTGGCCCACCCTCGAGAATTTTTTTAGACCTTCTCTTGGGAAAAATTATTCTCCTACACCACCGAAACTACGTTGCAAGTGAAGGACGGATCATGAGAAGTGACTTCCTCAACGAGTTTAGTGCCAACCGCCGGGACCGTCCCTTTGGAAGAGGGAGGGGGACGGAGAGGGTCCTTCCTCGGAGCGGGGGATGGCCCCTCCCCCGCGATCGCTTGCTCAGCCCCGCGTTCTCCTTAATTTCAAGGAATGCGTCACATTGATCCTTCTCTGTGTTGAAACAAAAACCACAATATCTCAGCACATTTGTCATGGGGTGTTTACATTTCACCGGTCCTTATGTAATTAACTTAAGAGCTCACAGAATCTGCTTTGTTGTAGGAAATGAAGTCTGAGGTTTTATTGGAATTCCTTTGAAAAATATGATTAGGTAAAAATTCAAGCCGTTCAGAGATTGAGAGAAAATTGAAAGATCAAACATGTTCTTGGTCATGGGAGCGTAGAAAACTGTTCCTGGAAATATCATCCTAAGCTCATTTCCGGTTAATCTGCGGGAAAAAGACCAGAAAATTCAGGAATAGGCAAGAACGCGGTCAAACACTGTTCTCCAGTGTTTCCTTCTTTATGTGATTGTGAAAAATCAGTCTTTCCTGTCATTTGCCCCATTGTGCCGGGGGATGAAAGATTACAGGACATTTGATTGGAAAGGACGGACTGCCTCAACTTCCAATCCCCCCCCCCCTCTCCCCCC
>JARK01001363.1:1563734-1574476 GCA_000688135.1 Ancylostoma ceylanicum | reverse complement strand
AATTCCACTACACCACTTTCAAATCTGCGTATTTTCCTGCTGCTGCCTGCAAACTGCGCCAAAGTAGCGGTGTCGTGTTGTTTTTCGTTGTTTGTTTACGTTTACCACAATGGACAGTGGTAGTTGTAACGCCCTGGGGGAGTGTCCATGGCCTGGGAACACGGGGATCACTGGTTCTGACACTGAATCGCATTGCCATGGGCGTTTTTTGGCTCTGAAAATGTCGTCATCCGCGTGACTGCGTCGATTACGCATCATTCCACGCCTAAATGACGTTGAATGCGTGCTGCTGTGGCATTCATGGATATGCCAGAGATAAAATATTGATTGGGTTTATAACTCATACCGTTAAACAGTGGAGACTACCGTTATGGGAGACGTTTTGACAACCATCCAGGCAGCTTTGTCGGGTTGTTCAAGGTCTGGACACAAATGCGATTACCCGGGGTAGATGAGTTGACGCCCACGCTAACGACTGGTGAATTTGTTGGCTACTAACTCGTTTACCCTATGTAGGTAATTCCAATTATACACGCGGCATCTGATTACATTATTGGAATCACTCGGAGAAAAGGTATTTACTCCGTAGCAATGGCTGAATTTGTGTGCTGTTCACAAGTTTACCCTGTGTAACAGCAATGATTCTTGCGGCCCCTGATTGTGTCATTACGGTTACAAAGAGTAAACGCGTCGACCCCTATGTTAATAGATGTGAATTTGTGGGCAAATAACACGTTTACCCTGGGTAATCTCAATAATGCATGCTTTCTCTGGATGCATTATTGAGACCGCTCAGGGTAAAAGTGTTGACTCCGTAGCAATGGGTAAATTTATGGGCTGTTAACACGTTTACCCTGGGTAAAAGCAGTGATGCATGTTGCCCCTGGATACATTGTTGAGATTACTCAGGGTAAAAAGGTCGACTCCGTAACATTGGATGAATTTGCGAGTTGTTAGCACGTTTACCCTGGGTAACCTCAATGGCGCACGCGGCCACTGAATGTATCTTTGAGGTTACCCAGGGTTAAAGCGTTGACGGTCATTTCCAAGATGGGTAAAATTGTGGGCTGGTAACACGCTTACCCTGGGTAATCTGAATGGTACATGCGGCCCCGAGACGTTTCTCGGAAATTTGTCCTCCCATTTAAAAATGATTCATGCTTTAGATTTACTTGCAAGAAAATTCGGATACTTTGGCATACGAGGTTACCCAGGGCATACGTAATGACGCATCGGCTAGCTGAGGGTAACTCTTTTCACAATTACCATGGGTGATTAGCCTTGTCCATTTCACGGTTAAAAACTCAATTCCAGGAAACTAAGTCGCGTTTAAGCATCTTTTCTTTGGGTAAGATCCTTCCTGCTCTTTCGTTTTTTGAGAAACGACTTTATCCAGACGGGTTACAGGGCCTGGATGTGTCAACGAGAATACCAAGAGCGAATGTGCTGACGCGTCTGTGGGTAAATTTGTGATGTGGTAACACGGTTACCATGGGTAATCTTAGTGGAACGAGCAGTCATAGAAATGGTGAATTCGATGAGGCAAGCCACAAGAACTTTATCAGACCACGCTCCTGCTCGTTTCAGTGTTCTCATGGAACATGGTACCCGCTTCCATCTGGGTAACCCATCTGGGTAAAGTGGCTGTTCAAGAAATCCAAGGGATCGAAACGGAACGGAACCTAGAAATTAGTGGCTTGGAGTAGCGGAAACGGTAAATGTAATATTAACGTTTCGAGATTACCCAGCAGTTTTGGGAACCCAGAATAACTGCCGGGGTCAAAAACGTGTGGCATCCCTGAACCTTGAAAATGGAATCGAAATCCCTCCCAAGCATATCAAGCACTCAGATGATAGCTAGCTTAGAGCCTCACAGAAGCCTCATTTTATCCAGAATCTAGGAGGATATCCTCTTTTTGCCCAAAAGCAATCAAGCAGAGATGCGAACTTTTTCGTGAACATTTCTTACTGCGTTATCTAGGCACGTACAGCGAACATCTAATAGACGCTGTCCAAATAAGATGTTCATCCTAGTGGGCGGAGCTTGTGCTTTTGATCCTCTGTCTTCTGAGCTTCAGTCAAGCTTTGACAAGCTTTGAATGCATTATTGGCTAATGCCAGCGGTTAATGTTCGCGGAGAGAAAAATGGGCGGGCGACAGCTCACGAAACAAACAGCATTTTTGACAGGGTACAGGGAACTGGTTCCCAGACATCTTGGTTTTTTAGACCTTCTGAATTTTCTATTTGTCCGGTCAGTTCCCCTTCTCTTGGTTCCATTCCTTGTCAGAAAGATCTCGATAGTTCCGAAGAGCTCCGTAAAAAGTCTGGAAGTTTCCTTGGACTCCGAACTTCACCACTTCCATCCGAAACGTGATCTCTTTTGCGTGAGATACGAAGAAAAGTTTTTGTCGCGGAACATAAGCCGTCTCGTGCATTGGCATCGGACACTTCAGCGCATTCCTGTCTTCGCCTCCCTGTCTCGAAAGTTCTGTCCTCGATGGTTTCTTTTCTAATGCCTTCACATGTTGAGCTTCAATTATGCACTACTTTATCCTTTGACAACACTTCTCTTACCAAGGTATTGTGTCCAGCTGAGCCCGGATGCATCACGGAGACTACCCGGGGTAAACACGTCTACACGGGCGTCAAACAGCGAGCAAACTGGTGTGGCGTTTGCACGTTTACTCTAGGTAATCGCAGTACATGCGGCAGCTGGGCCGGTATGAATTATTTTACCTGCCGAGGGTAAACGCATCAATGCGCTTGGTGACGTTAGGTAAATTCGGTGATGTTAACACGTTAACCCTGGGTAATATCAATGGTGATCGCAGGCCCTGGGAACTTTTTTTTCAATTGTCCTACCTGTTCTCGGCTAATCTCGGAGAGATATAAAGGGAAGTTTTTGTCGGGAACATTAGCCGCACCCTACATGGATTCTGACACTTCAGCGGGTTCTTGTCTTCGCCTGTCTGTCTCGAAAGTTCTGTCCTCGAAGGTTCCATTGCAAAGGCTCTCATTGTAGGTTGCAAGTAGAAGATTCTCATGTAAAGTTTTGAGTACTACTTGAGCTTTTGGTCGCACCTACCTGATTAAGTTATTATCCATATTGTATTCTGTATTCACCTGAGCCCAGATACATTATTGAGATTACCCAGGGTAAACACTCGGCGTGGCGTTAAAACGTTTACCTTGGGTAATCACGATGCATGTGATCATATTGTCATGTTGCTTTAGGAGATTCTCGAAAAATAGGCTTTCAATCCGTTATCGCATCATAAAATGAAACTATTTTATTTTTATTTCTGGGTTTAGATATTTCTGGGTTCTAAAAGCTTGGCTTTTGGTGTGATGCTACAGAAACTTAGCTGAAAGATGGCAAAGATGTGACGATTCGAATGAGTGCTAAATCGGCAGAAAAGGTTCAGTTTTTGCCGGGTTACGACAATTCAAAGTCAATTTGTTGGAATCCGACATCGATTTTGCAACAACCTAATATATTGTAATCGCCTGAGCCTGGATGCATCATTGAGGTTACCCACGGTAAACACGTCTACGCCTGTGTTGACAAAGGGTAGACTGGTGTGGTGTTTACACGCTTACCCTGGGTAATCACAGTGCATGTGATTATAATGTTTTCATGTTGCTTTATCTCTTCTGGAGATCCTAAAAAAGGGGCTTTCAATGCGTTGTCACATTATAACATAGAACATAAAAATAGAATAATTAATGAATAATCCATTTTCTAGCTGCCGTTTTCTTTGTTATCGTATTCTTGGCCCAAACTGTGCGGTCAGCTTCGTCAAATCCTCGTAATGTGTTAATGTAATGTAACAGATCAGTGTGTTTACCTAAAATGCAGCAGTCAGACCGTTATAAAAAATTGAATGTGCTCAGGGTAGGCTCGTCAATGCTCTTGTTAAGGGTACGAAGATTTCTGGATGTTAATGGGTTCACCCTGGGTAATAACGGTGATGAATATTGTTCCTGTTTTCCGATTGTTCTGCGGGTTTTCCGTTCTCATAGTATGACCCGCACATCAGTGTTTTGCCTTCGAAACGTTTTCCTCTGGGTAAAAAAGACAAGATATTTGCCAGGTCAGAACTGCTTAGCACGGTTTGATGGTGGGTACGCCTGCTGTGCCTCAGAAGGCAATGCTCTAGAACTTTGCGTATGGTACGTAGCGTTTTTGACGTGGCCGCAATGTCCACCCACGTCTCCGTAGCGTAGCACAGCGTTGGAAGAGCTATAAAATAGAAGAGTTGAGCACGGAGGTCAGGATCCTCCAACTGGTCTGTGGCATCCCTGAGAGGCCCAAATGCTGCCCACGCTGCTCTTTTTCTTCTTCTTCTTCTTCTTCTTCTTCTTCTTCTTCTTCTTCTTCTTCTTTTTCTTCTACCTAGTTCTTCTTTGAGATTGTTCTCCATCTTCATTGGGCGTCCAAGGATCACATAGGACGACGTCTCCGTTATATGCGATCCTTCCAGTTCTACTCGTTCTCCTCCGCAGTGCATATTCTTCATTAACTGGGTCTTTATCCTATTTATTCGCAGTCCTATCCATCTCCCTACTTCATTTAGTTCATTTGTCATCACTTTCAGTTCTTCGGTACTTTTCGAAAAAGGACGATGTTTTTTGCAGAGCGAAGGTTTGAGAGGAATATCCCATCAATTCGAATGCGTCTTTCTTTCCATTCAAGTGACTTCATTGCCCACTGTTGTGTGGAAGTAAACTTGCTGCTTTTGTTCTGTTTTTTCGCATACGAAATGTGAATCGTTTTAGAAATCTGTCCTATGGAGCTCCCCTCTCCCCTAACCTCATTCGAAATTTCAATCCTTCTTTGAGACACTCTATTCTTTTCGATTTTTCTCTTTTATGGTTAGAAAGTGATTACTGGAGCATTTTTTGTCAATGTGGAGGGCCGTCTGCAATTGCAGACGAGCACCAACCCTTCATGAGGCTGGCGCGTATGAGCGAATTTCGCACATAAGCGCCCATTAGCAGGTTTTTGCCCATTCTCTGGATGTGTTCAGCTCCGTCCTGGACTAATAGGATGCATCTCAATAAAATCTCTCACATTGCTCAATTTCTGGAAAATAACGCACCAATGACCGACGATTAAGTACTGATATGCAAACGAGCGCTCATCCAATGGAAGGCTCGGATGGTTTACCCACTCACTTACGAGGAAAAACTGTAATTTGCCGTTAGAACCTTTCACTTTCCTTCAGTGGGCTTCATGGCAAACCTTAGCTCCTCCACTATATTTTCGGTTTTGACAAAATTAGAAATTATCCAATAGAAGAAGGAAGGCGACAGTGACTCCTGAAGAGGAGGGTAAAGACAAGTTGTGGTGAATTTCAGTGCCACTCTAACCTTGACCCTAAGCTAAACTCTGAGCATAGCTCGAGCGCATCATTGGAAATCACCATTGGCAAACGTTCACATGTCAAATATTAACTTTTACCTGGTGCCTAAATGCATCATTGAAACTACCCATGGTAAAATGGTTCGTGCCCGTATTGATGATTTTCAGATTTAGACGTGCTAAACCGTTTACCCAGGGTCCGCATGCATAATTGAGATTATCCAGCGTAAACGTATCGACGCCAAACAGATTTACCCATCATCAGCATGGACGTTGGTGCGTTTACCCTGGGTAATCTAAATTGTTAGTTTAGGCTCTGGGTGATCTCAGTGATACATACGGCTCCAGCTCCCTTCAAAATGCGTGGCTATGCCTGAAGTCGTTAGCATCCAGCTGTCTGTTACCCACGGGTAGTCATGGGTAAGAGATTACCCAACCTTCCGTCGATGAACCCGAGACTTGAAACCACTACCGAGCTAGCCAGACTCATTTTTTGGTCTATCGGATCAATAACCATTTCCTCGGCCGTTCCTCTCCGCTTCAAGCTATACACTGAACAACGTGGAAAAGAGGCGGTGCCACTTTTCCTCTATTGGCCCATTCAAAATCACATGTTGTTTTTCGATCAATATGTTTTCCCGAGAGAACGTTTTGTAGAAAATTATAATAATTGATCTTTGATGTTCATGTAAAATCTTTCCATACTTGACTTTCATGCCTATTTTCCTTTCTATTTTCCGCATCTATCTCTGTAAAGCGAGTACAGGGGAAAATCACAGTTGTCAATAATAATACAGCGGTTTTTTTTCTAAGAATTCTGCTGATATTGTTTTTTTTTCTGGGAATTTCGCTGATATTGCTACTTCATGGACCTCCCGGGAAAGATCAGAAATGGAGGCGTTTTTGTCTTTTTTATGAGGGAAGGTTTGGAATTAAAGCCATTCCTCACCGTTCATACGTTGCAATCGTAGCAGAACGGAACCCTCAACTGCGCAATCCCTCCTGGATTAGGTCTCACGGAGTTACGGTGAGAGTTCTTCGACTGCGCTGAGAACTACATACATGACGAATTCAGCTTAGCGTCGCTGCCTTGCGTTAATAGGATCGCTGACGCATAAAATGATGCACCTAAAAAGACCTTCGTAGGTGGGAATCCTATAAAGTTTTTCCATTGATTGAAATTAGCTTGCAAAGTGTATAGGAGATGCAAGATATCTGCAATTGCACTTCCTGAGGCTCTAAGCCTGCGGAGGCGTCGTTACAGTACAAGTTACCTACAATGAGCTTAGTGCAGTGGCAATGTCCCCCATTGTGTGCCTTGTTCCTTAGGTATAAAAAGAAGTCACTTTGTTAGAAAAGCATAAATTCACCATAATTTTTTGCATGTGGTGGTGATATTTAGCTTCAGCAATGCAATAAAGTGCTCCACTATATTTTTTACAACATTGTTGACTCTGCTTTTTTGCTCTTTTTGATGCTTTCATCCAAAAGCGGCAAAACGTGAAACGCATTAGATACAACTTTAATGACGTCGTTTTTATCTTACATCATCGTGGTGTACGGTACCTCATACATTATATTAGCAGTGAATATATTCCCCTCCGAGAGAAGAAGAAAATGCAGCACAAAAAAGCAAGAACTTGCAATTTCGTGCACCAAGTATGTATAAGGCGCAAAAAAAGGACAGCGTGTATGCAAAAGCGTGATGAAATCCTTTTTTCTTGCCCCGATAGGGATAATAGTTAGTGAAAAAGTGCACTTACTGCGTGGAGGCTTAGTGCTTATTCGGCTGCTAAAAGGGTGCGAGTTTTCGCAAAAACCACATTCAGTCCTTCGAAAAGTTCACGATGGAGTGCCTCTATACCCTAGCGCTTTTTGCGGTAACAATCCGGGAACTGTACCTAACTGCAGTTTTCTTCTCCTTAGCGTTTATCCAGCACATTCGCAGGGTCCGCTGTATTGGTTCTTCCACGCCAGATATCACGGTCTTGGGTGGCTTCTTTCGTAACTCCAACCTGCTTTATGTGTTTCGATAAAGCATCCTTCCATCGTTTCTTCAGTGCACCCCTAGAGCGCTTTCCCGTAACATTCATTCCCATTGCCTGCCGAGGATGCGATGATGGCAGTCTCATCACGTGGCCGTACCAACGCAGTCTTTGTGCACACAGTTTAAGCTGGATGGGCGATGGAAATGCACCTAATTGCAGTAATGTGCTATTATTTGGAATACACTGTTGATTGCTTGCTTGAAACCGTACCCAAGATTGTTATGATCTTTATTCGACTGACGTTTTGGCGAATTCGCCTTCTTCTGAGTCTCAAATGGTGACTTCAATTGCAATATACACGGTCAAACGCCTACCCTAACCTACGAAAAACATTCTAAACCTCATTTTCGGCCACAAGGCTACAAGCAAACAGAGAAACCGTACCTTAGCGATGATCCACAAGGTGGGGTCGTTCGGTGTGACTTATGGATGTTTGCCTAGGGCGCTTAAGCACCTACTGTAGATCAAAACAATAGGTTGAAGTAAGGCGAGAGCTCACGCGTGATTTGGAGGCATTCGCCTTTCCGATTCATTTTTAGGTTTTGAAAGTGAATCCAAAATGCCTCTAAAGTTGCGCGAGCTGTTACCTGGGTCTCTTGCGCTATGATTTTGACTGTTACATAAAAATCGGCTCCATACTGACGATTTGGAATACATTTTCACTTTCATCCCTGAGATATGTAACCCTTTGAGATTTTTATGATATAAATAATATAAACGATATGATGACCAGTCGATGCCGCCATTGTGGGAACATTCTACATATTCTTGGGAATTGCACCCACCCAGGGCCAATAATTGGTAAAATCACGTGGTGTGGAAATTCCGGAGCGCTTTTTTTCTCTGAGTCTCTTCATCTGTGAGTCTCTTTCTATTGCTGTTTTTCCGAGAGCCGTCTTATTCTGCTGCAAAAATTCTAAAAGCCCTCTATCCTGCTGCGGAATTTCCGTCCGTTTGTATAAGCAAATGTTCAGATATGGTAAGGTGTATGACGGTATTGTATCCTCATTTCGTATAAATTTCTTTGTGCCGAGAATATTCTGAACTTCCGTTATTACCCTTTTATTGGCTGAATTAATCCAAATAATTATTTTATTGGCAATAAAAGATTGGAAATGGGAGCCCAGAATATCCACGACACGAAAAAACTTGTAAGTGAAAGTTATCAAATTTGAGAGAACCTGCCCACTCGCCTAAGATACGGCGCTTCACTTAAACCTGTGATTTACATAGAGAGAACTACCCAGACAAACTTTCGGAACTTCCGCGGAGCTTGTTCGGAACTTCCGTCGGATCACCTGGGGAAGTTCCGAATAAGCTCCGCGGAAGTTCCGAAACTTTCTTTTTCTCTGCGTCTCCACTCGAAACCTGCGCGGAACTTCCGCGGAAGTTCCGAAAGGATTGATTAGAACGTCATATTTCCGCGGAAGTTCCAAAAATCTGGCCATAATAGTAAACCAAGCTCCGCGGAAGTTCCGAAATTTGGCAAGCTCCGCGGAAGTTCCGAAGGTTTGTCTGGGTAGTTCTATTTATTTATGTATTCATTTATTCGATACACCAACACAATTGATGTGCCAAGAAAACAACCAATCACGAAGGTATAAAACAACTCTGAGGTACGACTCCAAGTTGATTACCCAAATGAAAAGTTCTACTTGCGCCAAAACTAGCTGCTAGATAAAGACAATAGTTTAAGAAGCGAATTCCTTCGAAAAGAATGTTTCCCTATCTCGTTTTTATTGCATCCACTATTTGCTATGCAAGAATTTTGCAACCTCATTTTTAATCGTCGCATGCATTCCACATGCAGCTGTGAATGCAAGCAGAATCAGTTTTCAATCTATTCCAGAAGAAATCTGATGCATTACTTAGTTTCTAATTTGTTCTATACCGTGTTATTTGCGCTAAAAATAAACATTGAAGATTAGGAATGCACAAAATGATGAAAGTACTTTGAGGAGTTCTAGAATTGCAACGGATTTAGCTCATGTAATTTGTGAGGGCAGTCTAACTCACGGATTGTCCAGGCTTGCAGAACCTTCGTCGTTTGCCTCAGCCAGCATAGAAAAGGCTTTGCTGGAAAGTATGAACATTAAGCTAGAAATAGGAGAGGCCAAAGGCTTGTGGATTTCGTCGAGTTTACAAAGCCTTATGTCACAAACACGCTTTTCTCAGGAGAAGACTTGGCAGACGTTGGACATGGCGTGCGCTGAACGAGAGAACCAAAAATGAGATAGACTCCGTTCTCTGTGGAAGGACGAAATACATGAAAGGCATATAAGAAGGAAGTAATGAATGATTGGCATGGCATCGAAGAATCCATAGTATGTATGCGTGGAATCAGATCAGTGAATTATCAGAGCGAAAATAGTGATTAATCCTAGGGAAGAAAGCCGAAGGTTGGCCAAGCAAATCATCGTCGAGAACCTTAAGAAGTGAAGTGAAGCATAGTGAAGCATTTCCTAGTCGAAAGTTAGAAAACACGAATTGGAGCATGCGTGTTGGAGACACTGATGATGACTATGAGAGCATACTCGGAAAGCCTCGAACTATGGACCTTAGAGTTTTAGCCATGTTGACAGGATACAGTATCGCTAGGATCTGCTCAGTGAGCTCTCCACAGTCTATTTTGCAACTTCTCAGGCCCCAAATGGTGGCTCGCACAGTGACATTGTCCTCCCTAATTTCGTGGAACTCTTAGCGCACAAGCTTGTGCAGCTATTCCCTATTATGTCTGCTCCAACTGCCATTCAGTTTTAGTACTTTCGTGCCAATGCTCTGTTAAATGCCATTCGCTGAACTATTATCTTCATTTCCGCCAACATTTATTTTCTTATCCCATTTTCGTAATAGAGTTTCAGGAGACTGCACTAGCACTTGTGTCTAGATTTTTGGTGCATAAGGGGAGGAAGTTGTAGGAGCCAGACCAAAAGGCACTATTGAGGGAAAAAGGGTGGTAGCCCGACCATTTGTGTGAAAACGAGAATCCGCATGGATAATTGTCTCCAACGGAAGATGAGGACATCTCGTACTAGATGCGTGCGTTTGGAGCACTCGCGTCTATCTCATGGAGGATAGGCACAACCACAGCGCTGACGCAGCTGAGATGCAAGTGTGACGTATGCTTTTGTGGCTCCGCGGTATTTCTTTCATAGTATGCATGCCGCGTTGACCGGCTTCATGGAAAACCATTCGTTGGTGGAAGCGTGGGTCTGACATAACAGTTTATAGAACGTGCGTGGGTTAGTCATTGCTTACGTACGGATCTACTATGAATTGCCCCAGAAAGCAGTGGCGGACGCAGAAAGTGGGCGGAAGGGGGGGGGGG
>JARK01001363.1:1540622-1563585 GCA_000688135.1 Ancylostoma ceylanicum | reverse complement strand
GGGGGGGGGGGGAGCGTGGAAAGATTTTTAGGGTATCCGCCGTTTTGGGGACCCTGATCGAAAATAAAAATAATAAAAATATCAGATTAAATAATAAACAATCGATAATTATCATTCAAAAAATAATAATAAAAATAAACAATCAAAGATATATTTATACAAGATTTTTATTAGGATTGTAAAGTAATGTCGAACATTCAGCGACCCATTCTCGGGAGGGCGCCTCCCCCGCTTCCCCCTCCCCTGCGTCCGTCACTGCAGGAAAGTAAGCCGTTTCCTAAAATCTTGTTCTGCACAGGTACAAGCTCAGAGCTCTGACACTGCAAACATTTGCCAAATGCGGAGATGCGAGGACATGAGGTTTCATTGAAATTTACGTACTGCTTTGTGATTCACTAAAGGGTTCGTTATGAAGCCGTATCCAGAAAAGAGGCTAAATTAAATGCCTAGATTAGAACAGACGCTGAAGAAGCTTCGAATGCACCTTTTTTGGTGCGTATTCCCTGCAGAAGAGCAGTAGTGAGTCAGAGTTTCGGATTATCGTCACGCCCCTGTAGTCATTTTACGATAAACCTTCATCTTCTCCACTTTGCTCGCAAAATTTTCCCTGTGACGGCGGATACAGTGGAAAGGGCGGCCAATAACAGCATGATTCATCATCTGCTTTATCACATTAGGATGGATGGTCGGCGCTGCGTGCAGTCAAACAATACCGTAATTCTGAGCCACACTTTATGATTGTGCTCGACGGAATCGAAAGCTTCGCAGTAGTCGACGAATACCATGACCAGAGGTATCTGATGTTCCTGACAAGCATATGCATACGCCCACTATAGACATATGTGCATTCGGGCACATATGTCTATAGTGGGCGCCGACAGCGATGGCCCTTCCACGGTCTCGAAAAGCACGCGGCGCGACCGCACCGTCCACGATGGAATAGTCGTTGTAGTGGCAAATCTGAGTTTTCTTAATAGTTGTTCATCGCATTTGATGTCAACTCATAAGAAAATTAACTCACTATCAAGAAACCCCTATAGTTTTTGTCCTGGAATGGATTCCTGCTCAAGCGGGACGGTTGCGCCAGGTGCTTTTCGAGGCCGCGCAAAGGGCCACCGTCATCAACGCCCACTGTATATGGTCAATCGTGTTGCAGCGACTTCAGAACCGCAGAACCGAACTTGCTCAATAGGTTGTGCTTCCTTTTAGGTTCTTCGAATTCTTGTTATTGGGCTTCCTTCACGCTATGACTGAGTCATTTGACAGGGCCACATAAAGAAGATGACCGAACGCTTCGCCCTCTAGCACGATTGCAGTTAGGCATTGCATCGACAGCGTGGCGATTCACTAAAGAAGAAATTCCAGTGTCTTGCCTCCTCGTTTCTATTCATCTATGCCACATATTTGCTTCAACTGAAGCCAGTAATGTCAGATTCCCAACTCCGCCTTTCTCGATTTACTATTCTCAAAATGTGGAACATTTTTTCTAGTCGTGACAGCTAACGTCATTTTGCAACTCTCATGTGAAGAAGTCGATTTTGAACTGGGTTATCTTATCCAGCTCTGTTTTTTCTCTCCACTGTTGCTTGATGGCAAATTGAGAAGATCCAAGGACATTCTCATGCAAGATTGACTTAGTTGCTGCAGAATCCAGTTTCGTCCCGGCCGTTGCAGGTTCTTGAAGACTGTGTTGTTAGTATTGGAGCAGAACACGAGGTTGTTAACAGCTTTATTGGTTAACGTTTCGGCGGGATCGCCTTCTTCAGAGCCTGCAATGGGTGCGTCAAAATGCAGCCTATCAAACATCTTTTCAACACCACAAACAAAACTCTATGCCCAGTTTTTGATCACACAGTGAGCCCCTCCGCCAGAATCACATCTCACGTTAGTATTGATCCGGAACGTACTGCCGCTAGCTGTCAAAGACGAGCGATTGGATGCGTTGGGTCAGAAGAGCATCCTTATATAAGGCGCAAGTTTCCGCGTAAATTCGCAACATCTATTACAGGCTCTGAAGAAGGCGACTCCGCCGAAACTTTAGCCAATAAAGCTGATAACAACCTCGTGTTCTGCTTCAATACTAACAACACAGTCTTCCCTTCATGCCGAGGTTCATTGAAAGTTGGGCATGGGTACTTGAAGTGTTTCCTTCGTTGAATTAGAGATGAATCCGTGCGCTGTCGGATGCATTATAGGTGCAGTAACCCTTGTTCTATTTTTTCCATTTCACCGAGCCACCAATCAGTTAACAATGGCTAGTTTGCGTGATAAATTTACGACTGCCATTCTAGAAGAGGAAGATTCAGTCCACTGCAATCTTATTCGTATCGACAGTTTTCTACGCATTCAGAAGCGTCCATCCAGAAATGCGGTAATCCCTATGTATTTTGTTTTTGAGGTGATGCTCTTTGATTCGCTGAAGAATCTGACGGATCACCACGTCAATTTAATGCTACGTTTACTGGTCAGACTGTCAGAAATAACCCCGTCAGTCGTGACGAGAATGTAAGGATTGTCTCAGACCAGGAAACAATAAGCCATTGTTATGCTCATTTCTCAGAAGCTTGCTGGTAATCCCGGCGTCAGTGATGGGCTCACAGATTTTGCCTCTTTGTTCTCGCCCCTCTTCTAGGGGATACAAAAGGTTTTTTCTGTGAGCTGGGGAGGATATTTACCTGGCTGACATGGATGTTATTGAGTGTTTTTGTGTTGCATGCACATTATCCTAATGAGAATACATGTTCCTGCAAGTTATGGATTCTATGATGATTAGGTCTTGCAAATTCAGGTCCCAGGAGGCCTTCGTCGAGGCTCATGGTAACTTGGTGGGAGCAAAGCGAGGATGCTGTAGGTTGCAGGCACTGAGACCGTAGACAAGTAAGCGGGAACGCATTCAAATATAATCGAGGGTGACTTTAGGCGTAGAATAGTACATAAGCCGGGACCAATTTTCTTATTCATTGGACAACTCATGTCATCCTCTGTCACCTTTGGCGCAGGACATATAAAAGCAATGTGGTACACGACCTCACTTCTTTCCTCTGTTTCCACATCATGCACCTCTCATTCTCTCGCTCTTTAGTATAGCTTTAAGCACACTTTGAAGCTTCCTTGGAAACTACTGACGAGAGGGTCTATGATTCGGGGGTGCCAAGAAAAACTACATTTCCGGTCTAGTTGAGGCCCCAAAACCGGTTAGTGTAAAAATCTTAGAACTTTAGATTCTTTAACATTAGATTAGGAACTTTAGATTCGACTGCTACATTACTGACGTCATTCCTTCTCTCATTCATTCCTTGATCTCGAGTCGGATTGAAATTTCAGTTGCTTTTCCTTAGTAAACTGGACTTTGGTGGTGTAGAGCGTAAATCGGTAAACTTGAACCAAGTTCAGGCCACTGAAGACGACGTTAATTCGAAAGGTCAAACCTGAAATAGACCGTGTCCATAACAACCTGTGCGGCTAAATCAAACATCCAAGAACCAGACCATACTCCACAAACTCTAACGAGAAGTGAAGTCGCACCTGTAGGCCCATTGTAGGAGTGGTGTTGTTAAACGACCGGAAGCGTCAAAATTGTCAGTAGTATGAGACGTTCTGCTACAAACCACTTACATTTACATTTACATTCATCTATTCTTTATCACACAGACACAAGTAATGCGTTCATGGTTTTTCGTGCGGAACATCTTGAAGAATCGGCATCACTGGACTAAACTGTCCATCTTCCATTCATCCGTTCTTCCTGGCATGCGGTCCACGCCAATCAACAGTGCGTTGGACCGGGCTTCTTCCTTCTCAGTGTGGTAGGGTGAGCGTGGACAAGAGACCCGACCGCTCACGAGGGACACTGGAGTCGAAACTGCCACAAACCATAGTCAATTCAATTAGCCACAAACTATAGTCAATTCAATTAGTCGCAGGTCTTCCTGAGGGGGTCAAACAGAAGGCTAGAGTCATTGTGCTCGTCATCTTATTTCCTGGAGTTCCTTGTAGTTGTTCCACGTAATTATTGAGTGTCCACAGTGCAAATAGGACGATGCCTTCACGCCACTCTGCTATGAATGGCTCATCACTATGTATGTGGTTGCTAAACGTAACTCTAGGAAAGTACTTTGTAAGCCTCTTCGCGGTAATATCTGCTTTCCTTCATGTGATACCTACATGTTTTCAAGAAAATTCATGTTTACGTCACGATGTGGCATAAGAGGATGTTATAAATAAAGGAGTAGTACACCTACGACTTTAGGAGGAGATACATGTGCATGATTAGCGAAGCGTGACTGTGGACGGAATGACTGTCAAATGAGCGAGAATGTCCAGAATTTTGCTTTTATTTATTTATTTATTTGTTTATCTAATTATTCAATACACCAGGTTAGTGTGCCTTTGAAAAAACTAGTGAAACCAATCTCCTGTGGTACTATTATATCAGAACTTAAAAACAATCGAACAATCAGTACAGTTTGGCGCAACTGTCCACCAATTAATGGTCACCTTGATACCACCTAAGGGTTTTAGTATGTGCACAGCGTTGAGACTCCAATATTACAGTGGTTTTATCAGACAAGCTTTCGGCCTTATAACGCCATTTTCGACACATTCAACTACGCTACACAAACGCCTTGATGATCACCGCAGAACAGTTCACAATCCGAGTTCATATCCCAAGAACAGTTTCTCTAGACACCGCACCCTTGTCCATGCTCAGGAGCGCCCACCATAATTAGAGGTCACGATTTTTCATCGCTTCCTAATGAATCCATTGGAAAGGATGATGATGGAAGCGGTGGAGATAAAAAAAAGATCACCAGAGATTAGCAACAAAGAAGAGCAACTAGAAGCATTAAAGCTGATCTCGTAAGAGACCACTGTCCCATTTGCTTCCAAGCGGTCGCTGGGTGAGGCGCTCTCCTCCTACAGCCTCCATGTCCTCTCCTCAGTATCATGTATTCTATTTTTTTCTAGGATTGAAAATGGCGTTATAACGCCGAAAACTTGCCAAATAAAACCGCTGTAAATTGGAGTCTCAACGCTGTGCACGTACTGGAATTACGATATGAGGCTTCGTGACGGAAGAATACTGCAGCACCATCTAAGGGTGTTTAACGTATTCCTACAAGAAACCACTCAGAAAAGAGAACAATTCTTTACTTCATAGCTTAAAAATTTGGGAAAAACAACGGGTTTTGGTATCAGTTCTTCTTAGTGCGTCCCATTTCAACCTTGTGATCTGTGGTAATCTTGAATTCGGTTGCCTTTTCTTAAACCTTCTTCCTGTGAAAATCTCACTTCGTTCCGATGCTGAACGTCTTTCAGTGCCGTTTTTCCCACCTAATGTTATTTGCATCCTGAATGGCCATTGAGCGGGAACTTTCCACTCCTCTTTACTTCCCTTTTCCCAGCTGGTCCGCTCAGTTCACTTTACTTTGCTCCTGCTGCAACTCTCTTTCAATTAAGTGTTTTTCCTTCTTTTCCTCTGCTCTAGAGTGCCTCAGCTGTTTGCATTAAATGAATCATACTTTTTTGCTTCGACATAGCTCTTGCATTTGCAGCCTGCCCGATCATATGTTTTCCAGCAACGGAGCCGAGAGCTCTACCTCATTCGTATTTGGTCATTTTTCTCACATAAATTCTCTGCTATTTATCCGTTTCAACGAGATTAATAGCATTTCCCCTGCAAATGTGGATTTCATCGCTCGACCACCCTTGTACCTCATTGCTGGCCTTGTTCGCTGTTGTTTTCCTTGGATTTCTCAGATGAAGAGCTTAAAATTTCTTTCAGGAAAAATCCACGATCTTGGGTTCTGATGCAATACAGCTCATGGACGCATTCGCTGTGCGACATTTGTAGTGAGTCTTAGCTGTAGAAATTTGTATTGAACTTTGTATTTTGATCCGACAGTTAACTTGTAATCCTTGAGAGAGATTTCATGGCATAGAGATATTTACGAGGGAAAACTTTCGACATTTCCTTCTTCCTCGAACAGAGTACAGTGTAGACCAGTCGCTAGCAAAATCATACTATTCCTAAATCATACTATTTCTGCCAATCCTGAAAATTTCCAGATAATCAAATTCACGAGGTCCCTTTCAACGGTGCTCTCGCTCTTTTTCAAGATCTGATTAGTCTCAGGCACGCTCAGGAAGTTCCAGAACTTGAAAGTGCATGGACCGCCGATGGGATAAGCGCGAGGTGACTACGAAGGGTGGGAGACCACCAAGTCCAATTATACTCAGAAAGGGGTTCTAGGTCCTTACACATTAGATCCCTTCTCCTGCTAGTTCGTGTTTGTCTTCGCTAGTCGCCCTGTACGTACAGAGTGGCCTTCAATGGCGGTGGCCTTTCCGCGGTCTCGAAGAGCACGCAACGCGGCCGCGCCGCTCGAGCAGGGGCTCTCTCAGGGACGACAAACTGATGGGCTTTCTTGGAGAATTTGTTTTCTTATTAGTTTACATCGAATGTGATGAACAACTAACAACAGAACCCAAGTTCGCCACAGCGGCGCGGTCGCGTCACGTGCTTTTCGAGACTGCGGAAAGGCCACCGCCATCGACACCCACTATACATACATCTGTGGATTGGAGGCCGCATGACAGAAATTTGCCATCATGTGACGGATATATGCGGTGCCTGAGGCTTAACACATTCATTCATGGTATAGGTATCATCTCAGCGGCACACCTTTCAACTTCATCGTCACATATAAATGATTGAATGTGTCTATGGGGCTGCCCAGATGCGGTTTCACATTGCTAACCCATACCTTTACCCAGTTATTGCTCAGGTGCAGTCATACAGAATCCTCACATTCAGTCCCGTTTCGTTCCGGATCCCCTTCATCCTAGCCTTGTTCTTCGTAAGCCTTGTTTTGTGCAACGGATTCTTCCGTGGATAACAACTGAGCAGAAACCAACCGAAACAATACGAGCTCGATGTAATTTAGCATCTCGATAAGCACATACACATCCGCGTTGCGTTGCATCGCGGTTGCAGGAGAGTGTCACGGGATTTTGGCCTCATTCTCTACTGATTTATTGGCTGAATGAATGAATCTGTCAAAGTTAGAGGCTTTAGATCAGTTTCAAAGCTCCTGGCGATGTGTTGTGCCAAATTGTTTCCGTATTTGGAACTTCTGTGCTGGCTCTTGGTTCCTTTGCCGTTTGGCTTGAAATTAAATTAAGTATTCAAGCAGTTAAGCTGCTGCTGCCTTCATTTCCTCTATTAACCGCCGTTAGTCACGCAACTTTGTCTTTGACGAATCTGATGAGCACCACGTAGTAGGTAGTTTTTCTTCAATCCAATCTTGACCAGAGCTCGACATCTACGCCGTTTGCAACATTTTCTATTGTTACTTTCCGTCAATGTCTTTTCCAATTTATCAATGTCATTTCTTTGAATGCCAAGTTTCACTGAGTTGAAAGTATCCAGCAAAAAAATCTTCGGATTTTGCAGTTCCTCTTTCCAATATTCCTTTCACTCCTCTCCTGCTTTTACCAGGTTCAATTGCATAACGGAAGATTAACCAGGGTAAACGTGTCGACCCTTGCGTCAAGGATGAATAAATTCGGAAGGTGTTGACACATTTACTCTGGGTAATCTCAACGATACGCATGGCCAGTCGGGTTTGCCACTTTACAACGTCATATCTACTTTGTTAGATTCTCCAAACTTGGGTAATTAAACCATTGGTATACAGGAACCATTCACAGTGGCTGGACAGACCGAAGGACAAGAAAATGTGTGCCAAACATGTTGTGAGGATAGGAGCCGCATGCTTTATAGAAGTTACCCAGGGTAAGTGTGTTAACGACTCGGTCAAACTAACCCATCGTTAACGCGAGGGTCACGACGTTTACCTGAGTAATGATGCGCTCATACCCAAGCTTTGCGTACATCATTTAGGTTATCGCTGTAAACGTGTAGACACGACCCTGGTAAATCCAGTGATGACATTCATCACTGAGAGTAGAAGTACACATTTACCAAAGGATATCATACCTCTTTGTAAAGGTGGGGTAAACGTAGCTAATAGACATAGATCACCTCTACTTCGTAATTAATTCCGCTAATGCCAAGTCCAACGAAATTTTACCCAGAATTCGGTGAATTCTGGGTAAAGCACCTTTTACGCGAATACTATTGAGAGATAACCCAAAAACAAAAGTGTTGCGCATGAGAGAAAGTAAACTCTTTCATTTCCCAAAAATACGGAACCAACTGAATGGACATTTACTTGAATGCACTCCCAACTTTGCGTGCCCCAGACTCTCTGCTCGCTTTCCCCTTTTTCTCCCTCCTTAATAACGTTTTAAAACCAGCGCTTACATAGTTGCTATTTTAGGCTAAACCCTTGAGAATTACCAGCGTCCGGGGAGGAAGTGATTGGCTCTATCCCTTTCCTTCATCTGCTGAAGGATTCGGGCTATTCTAGGACATCAAATACTTCTGTTGTCCGCGCTGCACGCTCAGCAGAGCGTTGCTGTTGTCTTGGAATGCACTCGTGATTAGATCAGGATTTCCCCTGGAGTACGTACTTCTAAAAGCATTTGTCGCTTGGTGGCTTGATTGCACTGCACCTATGGGCAAGTTGTGTTCACTCAACGAGGAGGTGAAGGCTTCCAGCAGAGCGCATTCATAAGTTTTTGTAAGGGGTAATCACTTGATTGTCGTTTAAACAAAGCCCGTTCCTCTACAAGCGTGGAACACAGGTCATTTCCAAAATCTGATCATGGCCAGACCCAGACTTCTAGACACGTTCAAGTAATTTTGGAGGACTATAAAGCTGTCCAGGAGCGACTGGAAGTTGGATTGTTTTTGAAGGAGAATTACCTCCTGACTCACAAGATGACCAAGCCACATGTAAAGTGAGATAAAAGGTAGTGATTGTAAGGTATAGGTATATGTACATATATAAGGTCATATTAGACCTAGGTTTTCTTGTTGACAGGGAACTTAGTTTCGATGCTCATTGTCACCAGATTGCACTAAAGGCTAATAGGATTATGTACAGCTCCTTCAGGGCACTTTCTACAGGGAACCCCTCGGTTTTGCTCAGAGTATTCAAAACTTACATACGCCCAATCCTTGAGTACGGCATTGTAGTGTTTAATCCTTCTAAACGCAAAAGTATTTTAGAATTAGAGAATGTTCAGAACAGCTTCACACGTAAACTATTGATTAGAGTGATGGGTTTCCTTTACGACTCCATCCCTACAAGTGCAGTGAGAAATAAGAACTTAGGGCTCCACTCGTTGAGTTATAGGAGAAGAAAACATGACTTGCTATTGGTGTATAAAATTGTTCATGGATTAGTTGGTCTCGCGCCTAATAGTATGTTTGAAGTTAGGGCATCTTGTACCCGAGGTTCAGCTGACAAACTGATAATAGCTAGGCCGAGGAAAAGCATCAGACGACGGTTCTTCGTTTATAGAGCTGGTACAGACTACGAAAGACTCAGCAAAAAACAGTTCATTCCTTCTAAACTCAGTTCGTTTGAGAGACTGCTCAACTCGTACTTGAAGTCGTGATATGAAATCATTTGGTATTTGTTCGCATTTGTTTGGTGCTACTTGGTTGTGTTTGTTTCTGTTTTTCATGTTTGTTCACTCATGGTTGTTTTATACACATGGCTCGCCATGTAATAAATACAATACAGTACAATAACGTCCAAACTCAAAGTTAGGAAGATAGTTATTACTGAGTTAATGCAGTAGAAAATGGAAAGTAATTGTAATAGAAAAAAGGGAAGGTTAGCAGCAGCCCAATTTCGTTTCGTACCTAACCTTATAATAAAGGATAAAGTGGTCCCGTCACGAGGGATGCGCCACGCATTCGACTTCATCTGAACATCGTAGAGGCGTTGAATGCGTATGTGCCCTGTACAGTGACTTGCGGGGAGCATCCAATGAACTAAGTCAGTGCTTCATCCTCCCAGACTCCTCGGGTACCAATTTACCAACCCCGGAGGGATGGACGGCTTGGTTGGCCGTGAGCGCGCGATCGAACCATCGACCGTGTGCGTGCGCAGCGAGCCTCTTTCCACTGCGCCACACGCGCCCACCTATACGGTACTAAATTTAGAGTACGCCTTCCCCTGTGCTCGTCAGTAAGGTAGGTAGAGGGAGGCACGCGGAAGTGGTTGCTCTAAAAACGAAAATGAACTCATGTGACCTGTAGTTCAGATCACGTATCCACTAGTCCATTAAGCTAGTACAATGTTAGGTATAGGCTGAAGCTTGGGTAATTAAACATGCCGATCATTTCAGTTACCTTGCGCAGTGCGCAAAATCCAAGTTCAAAGTTGAGAGAGCAGGTATTGCTGAGTTAATGTAAGTTGAAAAATTTCCATCATCCTATACCAGAACAATGTTTACACGATTTTGCGCGGCTTAGTTCCATTTTCCCAAATATTCTCAACTTTCTGTGAGTTATGTGCGCTAAACTTGAGCTTCTAACAGAGCAGACCTTTCCGCTAGTTCCTCCACTGGCTTCCTCCACCCACACACCTCCTCATTGTGCAAGCAACAATATTTGTCAACATTGGCGGGTATCGTCAATGTCTTAGCGGTTGAAGAAGGAACAGCACCTGATTTATTCTGCACGGGCTTCTTATTTATCCTGAGAGACTTCTTAAGCTTACTAATATCCAAACAGGAGTGATCCAGAAACCTTTATTCCCTTCTGTGGGTTTGTTCTCTCCAGCCATCCTTGAAATTTCCGGTCGAGAAGCTTCCAGTCCTATTGTCCTAGCTTCCAGTTCTCCATACATTACTCAGTTTCCATTGGACATGCTACATTTTATCCAGGTTGCGTGCTCAATTGCCTCTGTTGAACGACCAAATTCAGATGGTGGCGTGAGAAAAAAGAGCACTAAATCAAGGGATTATCACGCATACTGTTGGAAAACCACCGAATTTATGGCAGATACGTGCTCTCGAACGAAATTTATATACACATGGGTCACATGCTGATGTTGTGATGGTCCTGGAACAAAATTCGTCGCCTGGCAATTTTCTTGTTGCTATTTATAGTTCGCGGTTGTTTGCAAGCCTTCCTTCAGGATTGATTACTGTAGCCGTATGCAAATGATTACGACTACGGTAAAGTGCTTCCCTGAGATTTTTGATGTCTTAAAGTCGTCGCTTTTTCATAAGCCAATTAGGAAAAGTAATTTGTCCGCAATTACACTTTTTCCTGGCCCTTCGTCGCCTCCAAAAACGGAGTGTTTGGCATTCTAAATGTGCGCCTGGCTAGTAAGGTGGCTATCCGAGCGTGTACAATCATTGCACTCGGATTTTCAAGTGTAAACTTGGCTTCCGTTCTGGTCAACGTCTTCAGTTACTGCTACGGGTGGGTGGGACTGCCCCGCCCACTAATCTGATTGCACACGAAGGTAGTTGTTCACTCATGCGGCGTTCTCGTTTCATTGTTAGCGTAATGGTATTATAGGTCATTGCTAGGACGGGAAGGCTTCTTCCTTGTTGGGTAAGAAGTTACTTTGACTATCAAGTATTCTGGAAAGAAATCCTGCAACGTAATAATTAACTATTACCCTCAAGTGCATAGGTAGTTAGTTTTTCTTCAAATATAGTAAAGCTAGAGAAAAACTTCTTGTAGTTTTTTTTCTTCGCTTGGCAGTGCTCCTTGTATATGTACATTTTCCAGGTTTTTTAAACTATAAACTATGGGACACCAGAGCCGGCATCCATCATTCAGTTTACCCCACGGTAAGCCCGGTGATGGGTATAGTTTACCCATAAATTCTCATTCATTGAGAAGTTCACCCAATGAGTTCTGGGTGAAACCTAGAGTGAAGTGTCATGACGTTAATAAATGCCTCCTCGGCGTTTACGCCTGGGTTCGCTGAGGGTTCCGTCACCCTGTGGGTTGAGTTTACTCCCTCCGCATGTGGATGCTAGCTCAAGTTGCGCTCCCGCTCGCGCGAGTAGTAAAAACGAAGGGCTAATTGAGTGGTTAACAAGGGGGTAAGGAGTTACCCACCTAATAAGCATGGTAAAGATCTATTTAAATACGTTCGTTCTTGCATCAGTGATGGACAGTCAAATTTCCCTGACTTTTTGGATAGTAATGGATTGTATTTGAATACAGATGATACGAAAAGTGAATGTCTTGCGGAATACTTCTTCTCTGTTTTTTCAACTGATAACGGGGTCAATCCCCCCATTGCTTCTAGCCTGAAACCTGGTACAATTAGTTCATTCCTCATTCTCCCAGAAAGTGTAGCTGAAATGTCTAGAAAACTGAATAGCTCCTTCTCCGTAACGTTTGATGGCATCCCTCAAGAAATTTTCCGCAAATGCGCAAACGAGTTAAGTGTTCCCCTTGCACACATTTTCAATTATTCCCTTCGTCTGGGAACAGTCCCACAACTTTGGAAGAGATCTATAGTAACGCCCATAAATAAGATATCAAGACCCAAATTATTCAGTGACTTTAGACCAATATCTATTACTTCTACTGCCTCTAAAATAATGGAAAAGTGTGTTAAAAAAGAACTTGACAAATTTTTTGCTGCGAAATGTATCATTCCACAACAACAGTTTGGCTTTCGTGCTAAAACATCTACTTCTGATCAATTGTTAGAGTGCATGAATGACTGGCTAGGGCACATTTCGCGTGGAGAATTTGTTGACATAATCTACTATGATGTTGCTAAGGCATTTGACACAGTTTCTCATGAGAAACTGTTGTACAAGCTTCAGACTATCGGAATTACGGGTAATCTATATTGCTGGTTAAGATCTTTCTTGAAGGGAAGAACGTTCAGTGTAAAGGTGAACAATACATTCTCAAAAGTGTGGTCGGTGAAAAGTGGAGTTCCCCAAGGGAGTGTACTGGGGCCTTTGCTATTCATTGCTTATCTGTACGACTTACCTGATTATTGCATCAATGATTTTAACATTAAAATAGCAATGTTCGCCGACGATGTAAAAATGTATGTTATGTACTCTGAAAATAACTCCTTGGATGCAAACTTGCAACTTCAAGTTGCTATTGATAAACTTGTCAAATATATGAGTGACTGGCAACTAGAACTATCCTCAAAGAAGACCTTTGCCTTATATCTAGGGAGAAACAATAGAAAACGAAGCTATTTTCTTACTCCGGACACTGAAATTACAAAAACTGACCATGTTAAAGATCTTGGAGTGCACTACGATGAAACAATTTGCTTCAATAAACATATCCAAATGGTGGTAACGAAAGCAAGACAAACTATGTTTCGACTATTGAAAGTATTCCAAAGTACTGATGTAAGAACACTGTGTAAACTTTACAAATCATTCGTTAGACCGATTCTTGAATCAAGCTCAGTCGTTTGGAATCCTTTCAAGAAAAAAGATGTAAATCTGTTAGAAGGTGTACAGAAGACATTTACACGGCTGATATTTCACAGAGCTTTCCCTAACTCAAAATACTCGCAGTCACTTCCAGACTACGAATATCGCCTACGAAAGCTTAAATTAGATAAACTAAGCGTAAGACGTACTGCCGCTGATATTTACTACTTGTACAATGTTTGGAGGCTTGAACGCCGTTTGTGTTTCTCTAAATTCTATGTTTTGCGACCCTGTAATGGGCGGACATGTTCTTTTGATGTAAGCGTACCATACACGAGGAACAAAAACTATTACAACTTTTTTTTCGTAAGGACTGCTAGAATGATCAGACATCTTCCAACAAATTTTTTCCGCAAGAAACATAACATGAAATCAATTCTCTCTGATCAGTCACTCCAATTTCTTCTAGACTACTCAAAAGAAAATTGAGGAAAGCAGCCGAAATGCCGTGTTCCACGAAAATATGAAGAAGAACGAAGGATTCATAGCGAATGACACTAGAAAAACGATGCCAGGCATTGAAGAAATGATCTCTCCTATAAGTAGACGTGCATTCCTTATCGTGTGTTTCTCAAAAAAAGGGGTCTTTGGAAGCAGTACGCAGCTTTTCTTCATTCATTCACATCTTTTGGCAGCAGAGTTTGAGGTTAGAAAGCTGTTGGTGTTGCGAGGAACCAGCAGATGCGGTGCCCACGCTCTTGCCTCACCTACATGTCATGTATGAAAAAGTTCCAAGGTTTAAGAGGCTTTACGGGCAATTATTCAACCGCTCTGTTCGTGGGAGCAACTGAGGTCCGATGCATAAGTACGCCTCATTTAGCCTGCAATCCAGATATAATTTAAATCTGCTCTTTCCAATGATGCTTCCAAAACCTCCTTAACTATTGTCACTTTGTTTTCTACCTTCTTTTTGAAGGGTAGCATTGTGCCGTTGGCACTTTGTAGTAAAAATAAATAAATAAATAAATAAATAAATAATAAACACAACTTCTATGCTGCCTCCTGCCTGTGCTGAGATTCACGAAACGTTAACCACACGGACCAATGGAGGTTAGGGTGAGTTTTTGTGGTATCGACCGTGACAGGTTTAGACTCTGGTATGCTAACCTGGACCCGTATCCAATATATATTGCCGTGGGAGGGAAAACACAACGGGTATATATCCATTCCCGTTAATTTTTATCCAGTTTGCTATCCAATTTAACTCATCCATCCGTGTGTTCATGTCCTGGCGAAAGTGCGATGTCTTGACAAGAGACAACACTAAATGGAGATGGTGTAGATCATAGATCCCTATCAAGTGGAAGTGAACAGGATAAATATAACCTGCAGCGAGACGAGTGGATTCGCATGTCCACGAATAAGTTTTCATTGGATAGCAGATTCTCGAAACCACAGTAAAATATCCGCTAGAGCGCGTTTATCCAACTGGATAAAGAGTATTGGATACTGGCCCTGGCATGTCTATCCGACTGGAAGGTAGGAGGCTGCACTTATGGACCATCGCCATCGCGTATAGTTTTTCCTTACTAATAAAGAATGCAGAGAATGTGTTTGGAATAAAATATTCAATATCAATTGAATAAGGTATTCGGAAACTTACAAGGAAGAGAGTTGCGCAGCCCTAGAGGAAAGATAGGGGAAAGGTGAAGATGGTTCTCTGCTTCAAATATTCGAATTTTCGAATTTTTTTAGCTAGTAACTGAATTAAAGAAATCAAGCATAGTTTATTAGGCAATTAATGGCTGACCACTGCCTCTACAACTTTTCCTGAAATCATTTTTTCTGCGGAAAACGACAGCTTCCTCCTGTTTCCGGTGAGCTCGCAGCACTTTTAAGCCCCACCTCCCACCGCAACCGCTACTAGCGCCCGGTCACCCCGTCGAACAAATAATTCTGCCTGCGTGTCGCTTGTTTTGTTGTGATTCGCGTGGATTTTCGTTCACTTCACTGCTTTCTGTTTTCGTCCACGCTCACTCGCCACTGATTCATGTGTACAACAAAGTTGTTGTGTCCAAGCTCTAAACCACCACGACAATGCAATAAACAACAAACAAATGAATCAGCAGTAACGTTGTTGATGGTGGCTATTCCCGATTGGGTGCGATCACGGCAGTTGCTACGAATTTTTCTGGATAGATTCCTTAATGTTCTCGGATTCCTGAAGCTCGCATTTCTGCGAAGATGCACTTGTATTCTATTTGCTCCAGGTGTTTGATCAACCAGTTTTTGTAGCAGTAGCGTGCACTGCAATGAGTTTTATTCACGAGGCGTGGTTCCAGTTATTTTTCGAATATAACATCTGCAAAGTGTCCCAGAAGTGCAGGTTCAC
This sequence comes from Ancylostoma ceylanicum, assembly GCA_000688135.1. Taxonomy (NCBI): domain Eukaryota; kingdom Metazoa; phylum Nematoda; class Chromadorea; order Rhabditida; family Ancylostomatidae; genus Ancylostoma; species Ancylostoma ceylanicum. Next base: position 1,547,888 of record JARK01001363.1, on the reverse strand, counting down.
AGGGTGCACTATATATGGCGAGTATGAATTGTTCACTACGCTTCTATGATACTGCTCCATCCTCTGGGCCCGTATTCATGCTCGTAGCCGGGAAGGCTGCGAATTACCCGCTCCTTTGAAATGGACTGGTTCTCAGGGTAAAAAAAGTGGTATACCATTACCCTGACCAGGCTCAGTCAGAGGTGATAGGTAGTGGCAAAGGTAAGAGTAAATGCTGCATTTTCTGGAGAAACTCGTCTATTCTGGATGGGCGGGAAGCTCTGGATTTCCCTGGAAACTTCAATGCGAGAAGAATTACCCCTTTGGCAATCCTTAGCCCTGCTCGTTAGCCTTGTGGTGTAAGGCGGCGCGTCGTTTGGAGAAAATATCGAGTTTGAGATGAGCGAGGTATGAGGACGGGGAGGGCGGGAAGCCCTTTACTGCAATATCATCCTTATCGAGCAACATATTCAGATGATGTTATCTCCTAAAGAAGAGAGATTACAAATTAGCGACGCAGTTGTGTGATAATGCAAGGATTACCCGCTGTGCCGTCCATCGCGTGCCACTGTGTCAGAATTTTAACATTGGAGCGCAATTTCCTCCTTTCCTCCTTGGATTTGCTGAATAATTGCTGATCCTTGTATGTGCAATGATATTCGCTGTTGTCTTGAGCTCGTGAAGAGCTGATGTGACAGCTGTCCACATTTACTTTCCGTTGCCTGATCTGTCTAGTAAGCATACTGGTAAACAATGCAAAGAATGGATGTGACTGGGATTCCCATGCGGGGAACGGCGGCCATTGCCTGGGGGTGTGGGAAAGTTGTTCAGGCAGGAAAATTTCCCACCAAAGGGCTTTGTGAGGACCAAAGCGCTTTAAATCTATGCAAATCTATGAAAATGATTTGGAACCATAAAGTTTGAAAAAAATGAATTTGAAAACGCTAGAAATATGGAGCATTCGGTGGACCCACACAATTTTTCATGCCTTATGGAATAGCTTCTTCTGTATCCAACTTTCCCAATCATCCAGAAAATTTCCCTTACTATTCCTAATTTTCCAGCAATTTCCTAGTCCTTGATTTCTATCAAATTTTCTTGATGAAATCTTAGAGTCCATGATTGTCATATTTCTGCCCCAACAACTTTTCCCAAAATGTGATATTATTTCCCGGAACCATGAACCCTCCCATATCCGCCCACGCGGCAAATATTCGCGCGTAATTTCCGCTCGACGACCGTTCACGACGTTCGCTGGGAAATTTGATACGCTTTCCAATTATTCATGGAATACGGCTGTTTTCTATGTTTGTTGTTCATCACCGCATTGTTGGCCATGTCTTTTGAGCCGAGCCAACAGCGTATTTGGTTTCGTGGCGTGTGAACTCGTCCGCGCGGCGTCAAATGAGATGGTGAACTCGTTTGAGTCCGCCTACTCCGGGGTAATTAGTTTTTATGAGGGAGGGGGAGGGGGGGGACCTATTCATGAGACAATTGAGGTAGATGTGCTATTTTATGATGTGTTTCCATGTAATTCAAGCTGCTGGCGTCAGTTGTAGACAGATGAAGAATGGCCTTCCGAGAAGTCATCGCGTAAATACACATGATATTGCGGATATGACAGGGTACTGTAGAATAATTCCCAGTGAGGAGGACACGTTATAAACATTATTGTGCATGGTTTTTCTTAATATCAGCGTTCCTTATGTGATTCCATGAAACTCGTCCGTCTCATTCTCCATACCGCTTAGGACGCCTTATCCGAGCCTGTGCTCGGATCCCGGTTGAGTCTTGCTTCTGAGACTTCAAAGACGTGGAACCCACCTATAGTGTTCATCAAGAGGCGATCAAGACGTATACCGCGACGCGACCGTGCCGCATGCAAATGCTCTTCTGCTAGGTCGCGCGGGCGTATTGGACAACTTCAGTTCGAGCCAATCCTTTCGAATCAATGCACTGAATGACGTCAGCGGACCAGTAGCACCTTTCTGGCCCATTCAAATTCCAGAGAACTCGTCCTTCTTTCACAGTAGAATACGCACCCTTGATGGTTGCATCTGCGACGCTTGGCTGAATCGACCAATCACAGCCCAGCGGCGTACCTCTTGTCACGCAGCTCCTAGGTCTTTACAGTCGACATTCCTGAATGGCAGACAGCGCGTCACTGACATAATTCCTCTCCCCCCCCCCACCTTTGCCTTTGTTTTTTTATAACCAGATTTCCTTGGAAACCAGTTTAGCCAGAAATCCTCTGCTAAAAACTGTTTATTTTGTAATTTTGAAAATAGAAAACTTGTTTTCCTTCTGAGAAAAAAAACAAGTCATTTTATCCAGTGAGAAAGTCACTAGAAAAAGAAGCTTCAGCTGTGCTCCTGGAACAGGTGTCTAGACACTTTCGCACGCACTGGTTCCATGGTTTCAGTGACAGCAAGTCTTCCAGGAAGGCAATGGTCATCTGTGGACTCTCATGTGAGATTTCTTCAAGGGGTGGCCTCACATTTCTGATTGGATTTCCCCTTTCTTCTCGTCACTTCTGAAGAGTTTTTTTAACATGCAAATTGAGGTGATGTTATGTATTTAGATAGCTAGTTTCCTATTCGTTTGCCTGCCATTGACTTGGGTCGCCCACTTTATTTGCCTACTTACGTATCTAGGTGTGATAGGCCTTAATGGATGTTAAAAGTACATACACAACACATAATGACTAAAATTAATATCATGAATATAAGGAAAGTATAGAATACATATAGGAGCTTCCTCTAATTAGAAGTTAGGTAACAGCTGCGTGCCTAAACAATTCACCTCAAAAAAATCAAGTACACTTCTTTCATGAGGGTTCAAAGTACCTAAAGTTCAAGAGAACTTTTCCAACTCCTCAAATTATCCAGTTTTTTTTTCACAAATAAACCTGTTCAGATTATTTATAATTTGTTTAGAACCATAGCAAAATATGAGCTCACATCTAGTTCACTCATTACTTGCGAAGCCTGGAGAATTTTACAGTAATAAATCTTTACATATGGTCTGTTTCAAACGCGACGATAGTTGAGTATCCGTGCGGATAACCTGCTTCCCTCTTCCTTTTCCCTAATTGCTGCATACTTATGCACGTTCTTTTTTCTCTGATGTCTTCCCAGCTATCATCAACAGTGAAACGCACTTTAAATTCAATTGTTATGCCTCACAGGTTGTTATCTGAGCACCTCTATTTGGCCTGACGTTTCAACAGATCGTCGTCTTCAGAGACCTGAAAGTGGTTCATGTTTACCCGAATTCGCAATTTATCCCATCAAGCACTTCCTCTCCCAGTGCGTTCAATTCGGATTAGCTAGATCACAGTGAGATCATCAGTAGAAGATGACGCTTACCAGGTGCTCCACGAATCTAGCGGAGATGGATTTCCGCAAGTAGTCACGGAAGAGACCGCAGATGGTGAGCTAACGCGGATCACTAGACCATACTGGTTAGGCATAAGTGATCTACAGAGATCTTATAGCTCACATAATGATGGGAAAGGCATAAGGTCACTGGTAACCACCAAGTGCTCATTCCTGCTATTCATTCTCGGGGCCCTTTCAGTGATCCAAAACGCCTCGAGGGCTTTCCTGGCCGATGTTTGCGACTCGTATGCCAGAATAGTACACCTAATGTTGAAATCGGCTCCACCGTGATCTTCTCTCCTATGTTTCCCCAGAGGTGTTATTAAACTTTCCCGTTTTTTGCTAGCGAGATGCTCATTTATACGTACACATAGCGGTCGACCAGTCTCTCCGATATAGATTGCGTGGCAAGTCAAGCATTCGATTTCATATATAACCCCCATTTTCGCACAGTCCCCAGTTTTTCCATACGGACACACAACACAGTTCTCCGACATACAGGCTCTGTCGTAGAGTCGGTTTCGGACCAACTGACGTTTGATGTTATCGTTGGGGATGTTCACCAAGACAACATCATCGTGAAGTTGGGCTCGAATTAGACATTGTCTGATTTCGGTGCTTATCTTGTCGGAAATGAAGGGTAAACACAATGGGAGCTTATTGCTACGCGATACCCTTGAAGTGGGATGTGCAGTTTTCTTGCGCGTCTTTCTCTTGACTTGTACTTTTGAAACGCACTTTGGTTTTTTACGGGTGCATTGGTGTAATATCGTAATATTTATGGTATATAGTGATATGGTAATATATGTAGTAGTAATATGTAGTAATATAGTAAAATAGTATATAGTGTAGTATTATACAGTGTGCAGTGCAGCAATATTCATATTGAAGTGGTACGTATTTATATTGTCCATAAATTGACAAGGCTTTCTGCTTACCTTAATCAGCTCAACATCTGCAAAATTGCTGAAGGTCTGGAAATATTGTTGACAAGCAAGCTTGTTGTTGACTGTGTCTCAAAATAGGAAACAACACGCGAACACTGTCTAGACAATAGCTTCTGATTTCGTAAAGATAATGATATCGAGCGATACTGGGCGGCGCTGGAGAGAATCAGCTGGTGACCTGTCGGCTTTCGACATTGCTGCTGCGGTCCTTCCGCCCATTTCTGCTGTTTTTGTCCTTAAACGCGAAACGGGGTTCAAAACACAAAATGGTGATCTCTGCCTTTTTCACTCTCTCTCTCCCTTTCCATTCTAGCACGCGTTGCCCATCTTCTCCCCGTCTTTCCTTCCTCTATTGTGCTAATCCAGCTTTCTGCTAGTATCTCCATCTTATTATTATTGGGGTGTAGGGCGTTATACCGGGAGTGGGCGGCGCGAACGGCCTCTAGGATTGGCTAATTGGTCAGCCGCACCGCTCTTTCCAGGCATAACGCTCCACTCCCCTATCCTTGTGTCTTTTGAACTTTACCCCTTTGAGTAGATCCCTTTCTACTGCGGTCCTTACCCGTAGGTTTATCTAGATGTGGAGCTTCTTACCTGAAAAGGGCAGAGAGCCCAACCTCTGCGATTGGCTAGTAGCACGAAATGACCAATCGCGAAGCTTCTCTCCCTTACACTTATTACGCTGTAGTCTCCTTCGTGCGAGTGTATCCTTCTACCATATGATGTCCTCAAAATAGGCTTCGACGTAGAGTTATGATATCATTATTCGTAGTAATAGTAAATAATTATTTATTAATAGTAGCAATAACGATAAAGCTAAAACAGCCATCTTGCAGCTTAATTTAGACCATTAATTTAGCAAAATTGTAGCTATCCAAAATTATAGCCAAGCATCAAATTCCACACCATTACCTAGACAAAACAGTTATTCCGGAGTTATTCTTTCTATTTCTTCAACGAATTCGCTTCAAATCCATGTGTGCTGGGCTAGGTTTCATGAACGCAAACCAGGCTATCAAACCAACTTTTGCTTCCTGCGTCTCCTAGCTTTACGTGTTCTATAGGCTAACCAATCACGGTAGCCATAGTTGATTCGTGCGGTTAGTGTTTCGTGAATCCCAGCCCTGATATTGAGGGTATGTCTTTGAAATGGTTAAGTAAACATGTAAATAAGTGGATAAACAGATGAACAAAACTTTTCCATTTTCTTTCTTTGTGAACGTAAGGATTAGAATGCTCACGTTCCTCGGGGACCACTCACGTCCATCACTTTTCCTTCATCAACATATGTATGTACTTATGAAGGCATGTCAATGTGCTTTTTATTTAGCTGATATCCATGAATTTTCTCTTAGACCAGTGGTGAAATCCATGAACTTTCCGGAAAAGCTGTGGTCTTCCCTTCCACCTAGAGTGGACGAGATTTCCAGGCATAGCATGGACGTACTTTTTTCCAAATGACTCGTCACAGTCAGCAGTTACAAACATTAGCAGAGACACCACGATATGCGACATTTTGCACGATAAACTCGTCCACTCTAAATGAGCGGGGAGCTCAGAACCTTTCCGGCAACGTTCGTGAATTCCAATGCAGTTTTCTGCAAAACGTCGGCCGAGTTTCTCTATGAAAAACGTCACAGTGGTGGTCTGAAGAGTTATTGGTGGGATTTTGCGAAGCTTCAGGATTTTCGGCGTTCTAATCCCTCACTGCTGTGATCTATCACATTCTTTCGTAAGAAAATTGCCGCAGTTGTGCTCAGGCTCTTCCTGGTTCCACTCTTGTGATTTACTGGTAGACCGTGGATTTTTCTAAATTCTTGGGGACATTCTGCAGAGCTTCGCTTGAATTTTTGGAATTTTTTCAATTACACGGGATCTTGTTTAACTTTTTTTTCTGTGATCCTCTTCTAGTCTCCAGATCCTGTCCTTGTAGCCTTGGCTCGCTTTCAGGAGGCATTCCTCATCATCCCCCCCCCCCCCACAGATTCAGGATAAAGATATGTATATGATATGTATGAGATTACCAAAACCGGTATCACTCCTCCAGGGGACCTCCTGAGATTTTCTACGAAACTGAGGAGGAAAAATGTTATGTAAATTTGCTTCTCCCCTAGCAACAAAGGGATGCAATCCATGTTTTGAAAGCTGTGGAGCAACAGACAAATACATACAATGGATTGCGCCTCCTCAGGGAGTCTGGCCTTTTCGTTCTTATGGAGGTGTGGTATCCCCAAATGGGAATTCAACATGTTAACTAGACATATGACTTCATTGACTCGATTTTTCGAATAGCCGCTGTTTGGATGAAATGAATTTTGAGCCAGAACTGACATCCAATATTGAGAGAGCTCCACAAGATTTACGTACGGATCATAACGGAAGGATGTTCGAATTATTCGACTCATTCGATGTCGATATCGAGTCAAACGTCCAGTGTTAACTGCTCTACATATGGTTTATGGACATGAGAGAGTGAAATTGAAAGCCATTTGAAAGGATTATCATCTGGAGTTGCCTATACGTGTTATTGATTTCACAATTTCATCTAGTGGAAACTGGGTGGGTTGTTTTCCCATTTCGGCTTAGTTATTGCGTCATCCAGACAATCTGAACTTGTTCGTGTACTTCTCCAGTCCTTCCCCGACGTTTTTCTAATGAGCGGTCTGGGTCTTTATGCATCATTGGGATTACCCAGGGTGAACATGTTGACGCCCGTGTTGACGATGCATGCGGAATATGGATAAATCATTGAGATGACCCGAGGTAGACGAGCTGACGCCTATGTTAAAGATGAGCAATTTTGCGGTGCTTATCCCTTACCCAGGGTAATCTCAGTTGATGCATGCGGTTCCAAAATGAAATAGATGGCTACTTTTGATTCCATTGCGGTTTTTATACGTGTCTGTGCTCTGCTCCAACTGTGACTCTGCTACTTCTGCTACAAGGAAGAGAGGGGTGGG
>JARK01001363.1:1505140-1540413 GCA_000688135.1 Ancylostoma ceylanicum | reverse complement strand
GTTGTAGAAGACTGATTTTTCCACTGCGGAGGACCCACTTCCTCAAGAGCTCAATCCTCGTCAGATATCCTTTAGTTATGTTGTACGGATCATTTTTTAAATAATTTTCATCAATTCATTATTCATTATTATAATTAACATTTTTGTCAATTTTACTTTCGACTCAGGCCCCCTCCCCTTTCCGCTCACCTTCTGCGTCCACCACTGGTATTCATGTTCGCCTTGATCAAGTTTCTCTTCCTTTTCAAGGTCATGCTCTCTTGTAATATTCGAAGGCATTGGAAGTCTTGAAAAGAACACATGTTTCTCAGCTCTGCACCAAATTTGCGTCGAATCTGCATAATTTTTGCATCACTTTAATTTTTTCTAATGTTCGCAGAATTCGTTGCCCTTTTTTGCAGACACTTGCTGCTCCTGCTGCATATGTAGTTAATGTTAGCACTTAACTGACTTTTGTTCACCTCTACATTCTCACTCATTTTCAATTAAAATAATAAATTTTGGTAAAAAAGATGCACAGTAAGGGTGTGCGTTATTAACGTAACGAATCAACGCGTTAATAAAGATTCAACGGATTAACGAGATTTAAAGTTTTTTGCTAACACACAGTCCTGATGCACAACAGAGCCTCACCAACACCGTCTGTGAATAGTTCAACTATTGCAATGGGGTCAAAAATTTTGTGATTTATGACAGATTTTCGAGGATTTGTTGTTTCTGCTTTGTACTCCAGTAATCTTGTAGTACCAGGTAATCCTTAATTTGGAAAGAATCCAGCTCTATGATCGCTGGTGCCAAGTGGCTATAGCCAACTATGCAATTTCATATTCGTGTCCTGTGACCATAGCCCAGCCATTCCATATTTTCCAAACATCTGCTGCTGTTTGTCGGCTGCCTGGATCAATTAGTCTGGGAAAGCAGGTGGCATAGAGGTAGACGTAAAACTTCAAACTCCGTGTCGGGCAGCTGATTTTTTTCGCTATTTTCTGATGAAATCGAGCAGTTCATAACAAAAATGTGCATTGAAAGTTTTGAAAATATCAACAGCTCTGTTTTTTCCCTAAAGGTCGCATGTGTCATTGAGACTACCCAGGGTAAAGCTGTAAACACCGCACAAGTTTCTTGTTGCCTTAGCATGGGAGCAATTTGTTTATCCTGGGAAATATCGACAGTGCGTCCAGGCTACTTTATTCCTTTAGAGCATCTTCTTCTGTTCTCGAGACCTATCCAGACATTATAAGGATTAATTTCGTTGATTAAATTAGTAGAGTTTAGACTACAAGTTTTTCGACTTTTTTAAGGTGGAGAGTTATAAGGATTGGAAGCCATCATGTGAACTTTATCCAGAAACTGCTTATAACCTAACCTGGAGGTGGGGTAAATCTAAGCTTCCATCAACATATGTACATAAGCTACTTAAAACTGTTGGGGTTTCTTTAGGTCGTAATCTTCTTCCAGAAGTGATCCTTTCTCACGAACAAATTGGTTCAATTACCCAATTCTTTTTCGAGATCCACTCGGCTCAATTACCCGGCTAATTATTTGAAATAAGTCTATGTGTAAGTGAAGGGAGGGTGGGAATGCAGTATTGTTCTTTGGAAAAATGTTTTAGGATTCACTACATAGATTGGTTGGTGATGCACCAAACAATTTTGAGAAGAAGTGTGAGAATGTGAGCAATTTCAGTATGAAAAACGTAAACCCTGCTGGGATACGTCGCAGGCCAAATTCACACTTCATTTGAAAACAATGGGCAACACTCCTGGGCCTGCAGAATTGGCATACCGCTGAATTTCTCGTTTTTCGAATTAGGCCTTTCTCTGCCACTTTTTTTACGCTTCGGAGGTTTCGAGATATAAATTTCACACTCCTGGGGCCTGCAGAATTGGGATTACTCAGGGTAAGACCCCAATTTTACTCAACGTTAGTACTGACGTCAACACCTTTACCCTAGGTAATCTCAACAATGCATATGTCCACTGGTCTTGATTTAATGGACGTGAAGAACTATACATAGAACAAAGTTCACATCTGAGAAATAATCCAGGCTGGCCTTTTTAAACTCCCTAGCTTTAGCACTACCTTTTTTACGTATTATTTTTCACATGAAAACAAATTCCTGAGTTTTCAATTTCCAGTGGATTTCTGGAGCGATTCTGGAGCAGCTGAAAAATTGAAGAAATTGAAGCTGGGAAATTGGAAGCAATTTCCATGGTTAATTCGATGAATGTGTCCGGATTTACATCTGTCTTTCGTCTCTTTGCATAACCAGTTGGCTTTGTGGTCTATTTTCTACGGTATCTCGCTTCTTCCTTGATTCCTCCGTCCCATGTTCTGTTTATACCTCAAATTCACATATTCATTTATTTAATGGATACACCACAAGGATGTGTCGACAGACCGATAAGGATAAGAATGTAAAATACTTTAGGGTTAATAACAAATCAAATGGAAAAGAAGAAAAAACGTTAGTAACAGAGAGCAAAAATCACTAGACACAATGTTAACATATATAGACACTACCTTTGTTCCCTTATGATAATAAGTGGCAACGCTTTGCACTTCCAGAGCTACGATTTTGTAGTAAATTTTGCTTTCCATGAGGAAAAATACAATTTTTACCCGAGCATTTTTGTGCCAGACAGTCACAAATTGCTTCATGTCTAGCCTAAGCACTTTCCTTCACATTTTTTCACAGACTCTGAGCTGTGTCCTGAATCAATCATGGCGGGATTCAGGAAAATGTAATAAAGGATGGATTACATTGCACGTGAATGCCCCAGTAGGAAACCTCTAATAAACTGTCGTCACTCAGGTACTAGGATCTAATCGAAGAGCATTATACAACTTCATTATGCATGAGGGTACAACTGTTCTCTTGTCGTCATTGGCGTCACATGTTAAACCGACTCACCGTATAAATCTCACGACGTCTTCAACGGCCACGCTACCTAACTTAGCAGTTTTTCTAGAAATTTCTTTGGTGGTAAGCTCTTCCGAGCTCTGCGGTGTGATTAAAAAATCCGGGACGATGTTAATGGCAATTTATAACCCCAAATCTGTGAATGAATGCGACTATTTCTTTTAGTGGGTGAATAGTCTGTTATCCATATCTTTCTGGACTATCCGGGAGTCTCGTAGAACGAGCTTACGGACGACAGTGTCTCTCAAGTGAATTCAAACCCACTATCTTTTTTATACTCAAGTGCGCGTTGTAGTGTCCTTGAAGAATCCGAGGTTCCAACGAGATTCGTTAGCTCTATCACGTGCTCCTATCGGATGTTCTTTCAAGACTGCCTAGATAATGGTGGCTAGGGAAATTCCCAGGAAAACAAAAAGTTTTCAGGAGAAATTCCCAGGGAAGACACGACAGCGTTGTTTTCGCGATGTTTCTCCTCATTTTTTCCCACAACTGTTTTCTCGCGCTTTGCTCAATCTTGCTAGGGATACTGTGAGAGGTACTCAATTAGGAAAATGTCGGGGATTAGGCTCATTAAAGGCAATTTGCAATTCTTTGTCGGAGTTCTGTGCGCAGTTTTTGGAGAACTCGAGTTTTTGAACATTTGGAAATAAAAGGTTAACAGCTAATGGGTAAAGCGCTTTTGTCCTGCATCCGATTGTTGTTCCTCTCCTGTGTTGTTGAACATTCGAGAAAGTCTCCTTACCCGAAACTATTGGAATTCGGATATTCGAAAAGCCACAACCCGATCGGGCGACCCATTCTGATCCTCCTAATCCTGGGTCTTGGACATTCAACTACAATACCCTCGCGATCTTCGTTAAAAAAGAACAATCGACGCGCGAAGTTGCGTTCTTTTCGTTCCATTCCTATAAATTTGTGAAACTGCAGTGCATCAAATACCTAGTTAGATTCTTGGAATTATAACTGACCGATGAACCACCCTGTAAGTGATTTAGCTTCAAATCTCGTATTGAACTGTGAACTTTAAGCACTTCTTATTTTAGAGAATTTCGTCGCGAACTGGGCGCGACGTCTCACGCGACGAGCGGCGCGATGCGCGACAAAATGTTAGCAAAAAGGAACACAAAAGGAACACATAGAATGTTGTGCTAGAGCTGAAAACTCTGAGATTTTTCAAGGTCAGACTGAAGTCCGATCTAACCCAGTTTTGCTACCGATATCATTTACCAATACACTTAGTTTGAACTAATTTATGGCAATGGAACGAAAAGAACGCAACTTTGTTTAACGAAGATCGCGAGGGTATGGTAGTTCCTTTATCCGATTCGAGACTTCCGCTATGCCTCTTTTTCTGCAGCAGTTAACGTTGCCAGAGTATTCTAAATCGCAATTCACGATATTCAAACGCTGGCTTAGGCTTTAAGTACCCATACAATCTCAGCAATTCTTTTCAACTTCTTGNCGCGTCGATTGTTCTTTTTTAACGAAGATTGCGAGGGTGTGGTACTTATATCTCAGAAATATTTGACATTCAAGTAATCAATGTGTTGGGAAATTCGAAGTCTTATTATCAGTGTGAAAATTCTGAAAAATCAAAGGATTTCTATGGGTTGTTCTCTCCACCGATTCTCCACAACGGTCACCTCTCGTTCGCTTCAATGAAGGACTCTGCTTTCCACCCCTACCCCCTCTCCCACGTCGAAAATGAAACGAAAATAGCCTAAACTCCACCTATCTCACCTACACTGCCAGCAGTGTAGACCGAAACGATCCGAAATTTCCAGCGGACAAATCTTTCCAGCCCGTTTCCAACAACTTGCTTGTCGAAGACTCTTCCAGCAAATGCACTAGCACTTTTCTCAATTGCTATTGCAGGTCACTAGGTATAGTGCATGTTTTCGAGTTGGCGAGTACATTCCACTGTCTGGAGTGATTCGATTTCACCCGGTGAACACTGCTGAAGTGTGGACCTTCACTATTTAAGTGAAGTAGGCACTTAAAATAGTCACTACTCGTCTAGACAAGCTTTTCTTTCACAGGGTAATTTGTCCAGATTAATGAAATTGGCCAAAGTCGCCAGCGGTGTGGTGTATGCTCAGATAGAGCTTCGGAAGGACCGCAGCAGAAAGTGGTACCGATAGTGTGAATAAGTGGAGGGACGCAGACATGAAAAGGAAATGGGAGATTTCTGCTGCAGTATTTCCGAAAATTTGTCTGGATGAATGGTGCAGTCGCTTATTTATTATTATTTATTTTTTATGTCCTGTTCTTTTTCTAATTTATTGTGATTAATTTTTATTATTTAATTATTCATCGTACGCGCGGAGCTCATGAATGAACCCAAGAAACAGGACCTGGATGCATCATTGAGATTACCCAGTGGCAACGAGTTCATGCTCGTTTTGACGATGGGTAGGATTGGGCCGTTTACCCCAGGTAATCTCAGTGGTGCATGCAACCTCAGGCGAGTGAACAAAAACTAATCTAGCAGCAGTAATCTTCTTAATTATCTGAATTTTCTGCAAACTATATACTCTTTCCTCTCTGTCTCCGACTTCCTGCGAATTTTTATCTGCTGTCTCCTCTATTCCGCTGTTATCTCTAGCTATTTCTCAATTGGGAACCCCAAGAGCAAAACAAATCACGGATAGGATCAAATGAGCAGAGAACATCCGTTCGCTCGGCGCCGCTTCCGTGAGACGGCGGGAAATAACGTTTGAAAGTATGAACAGTGATCGGAAATGGAAACTCGGAATCCTGGGAGATTTTCCATGAATTGGAAAGTTCAGGAATTACGTGGTTTGGCTGACTGCGTAACTCATCGTCGTTGTCTCGCTCTCAGTATTTGAAAGAAACTTTTTTTACTTTATTTTTTACCTTACCATGAAACAACGATCAGAAATAAGTCTAATTTCAACCTATTCCTCTGAAGACATGTTTTTTTTAACACCAGCGACCTAGCCACTCACGGCTCGGCGCTTCAACCTAACTTCGAGACATCTCGTCCAAATTGTGATCCGTCGAAGAAAATAAGGAACTTTCCTCTCCGTTGTGAGACCCTGGCATGCCTACTGCTCCCGACCCCATAATTCCTGAGTGGTTGCTGTTTTCCACGTGAAGACTAATGAGCCCATTTTGGTGCTATTTCATGTTCCTTTTGGGTTGCTGGGCTAATTTTCATGGCAGACATGAGGTGAGCTTTGAGAGAGGAAGAGAGAAAGAGAGAGCGGGTGAGTGAGTGAGAGTAGGTATATGTAGCTCCATCGTTTTGATTGCTCCTAATTTTTCCTCCTAAGGTTTTGAGGTCGCTAGGAGTTTGGTACGAGTTCTATTACCCGAACTTGGCAGATAAGCTCCGCCCACTGTGACTTATTCTCCTCCGTTTGTTTTGTTTTGTGTGTTTGACTCTGCCTGCAAAAATGAACAGAGTCATTCCAAATGTAGGCATTCGTCAGAGTGCTACTGCCTGTCACATGTCACTCAGTTCTACATCCTTGTTGACAAAAACAGTCCCGAGAGAGTTTATTCGCACATATGGAAATTTTTCCCACTCACTGGAAATCGTTAGCTTCAATTTCACTGGGAATGGCCTTTATTTCCAAATTTCCAGATTTTTTTTTGTTGTAAACACTTCGATCATATTCTTTTGAATGCAGGTGGGAAAAACAAAAATTGTGTTGACTCGATTGTTGAAGGCAGCTCTTGCCCCCGGCAGATGAAATTTTTCACGCCATTTTTAAAAATATTGTGATTGCTTACTTTCACACATAGTTGTCAATAATTTGATTTCAAGTTTTTGATCTTTTGCCTTTAGTTATCAGTTTATTTTGGCCCACTTTTGAATATGACTTTTTAAGCACCGCCCTTTTCAAGTTGACCACGCCCATCTTTTTCATTAATGTCTCACACCAGAAAATAATATGTAGAGTTGTTTCTGGATAGGTTGGTAATGCATGCGAGCTCTACGATTGGCTACATTGTCCAATTCACCAATCATACGGCGCAGACACACTCCTCCCACCGCCTTTCGAGCCATAATGTTCCTCACGCCGAAAAAACCCGTTGCGGATGCCACCATGACAGTATTCCCGTTTTTTTCTCAAAATTTCAATGAATATCTCTGTGTTGAGTGAAATCAAATGAAAAATCAGATAAAAAAGTAATGAAATTAATAGAATAAAAATATGTAGGGGTTTCGGAAATGTTCCTTAAGCCTGATTACACGAGTTACCCTGGTATGACTAGGAAAGACATCTGCCATTATTTCATATTTTGCACTCATGCTAATGCTAACACTAATGCCTATAGCGCATTCGTACCAGCAAATCGTTTTTTCCGTTCATTTGGTCTTTGATCTACGCTAAGTCCGATATATCGATTGCTAATTGTCGGTAGTGGGCGTGCCTGGCTTTGATCTACTGATCAAAATCGATGAAGGTGCTGAGTATGACGGCTTTGGTTGCACAGCATTTTTATCATTGACACTGTTATTTTCATGGACGTATTGTAGTTTGTTTATGTTTGTTTTTGTACCGGAGTCCATTAGTATTCATGAATTTTTAATATATCATAACAAATGCATGAGGATTAGTGGTTTTTTTCATCTCTTCAATCTTTCATCTGTAGGTCTCGTGCTTCATCTCGAAAGGCTTAGCTTCCCGGAAATGGGCGAAACTGTTAGTGATTATTATATTATTTCGTGACAATTATTGAAACTATTATATTTATTATTGAACATTAACCGCATCGTGAAGTTTCACCTTGGCTTTTTCCTCATCTGGACAATTTTCTGACCTTCTCCCCCCATGTTCTCCTGTTTCTCAAACCCCTCATAGCTAAAGGACAGAAGTTTATTTGAGCTGGACTCTGAGCTGAACTTTTGTGCTTTTTCTTCTACTCTTTTTCTCTCTCTTAATCTACTGCTCCTTAATTCTCATATAATTTATGACTACTACTTTTCTAACAAACGGATTTTAATTTTTTCCATGCAAATTCCCCTGTGCTGCCTCTGTATGGATTTGTTTGTCCTCCAGTTTCGTCCGATAATGTACAGGTGGTGATTTCCGGGATCGAATAATTTTTCGGATGTTCTAGGTCCTGTCACGTGAAATTGGCCAACACAATGTCATCAAGACTTCCATATTTGGTAATGGTCAAGCAGCAGTATGGAAGGACGGACTAATTGCAAAGCGTTGCTACTCTCAGTTCTCAGCAAATTTAGGCAGTAGTTAGCTGCTACATGCCGATCCATGCGTGCGGTCGCGTTGCGTAAGTGACAGACCAATTATCGATTAGGTGTTGGCCGCTTGAGCCACAGCTCATTTTTCATTCTGTGTCCGGATTCTGTCTCTGTAAGTTCCTGGGGAATATCGATACTTTCCTTTCATCCAGAGTGGACGGGTATCTCCAAGAAACTATGCTTCATCCTATCATCTTTACCTTTGCCATTTAGTTCTGACCGAGAAGATTCGCTCTCACCAAATACAGCCAATTCAACCAAGAAAACTCATACACTTTGGGTAAGCTGGTAAATCATGACCTTCCCGTGCTTGCATGCATCATTGAGATTACCCAGGGTAAGAAGGCTAACAAAATGCAAGCCTTCGCATTATTACCATGGGCGTAAACACGTCTACCCTGGGTAATCATCGATGATGCATCCGGAAATGTTTATGAATGCGAGCACTGGACGAACTACGTACGTACAACAACTCCTTTCTCAGGAAGCTTAAAAACCGTGTTTTGCATGAGATTGAAAGATGATCAGCAATGGTCAAATCCATGCAAAACCCATGCAGAATCCACGCGTCTCAAAAATCCTATGCAAATCCGATGTAGAACTTACGAAAAACACACGATTTTCTCGTCCCATGGATGTGTTCTGCATGGTTTCTGCATGGGTTTTGCATGGATTTACCACTGCTGGTGTAGAACTAATGATTTAAAAAAACCGTGTTCTGCATGAGCACGCATGTCTTAATCGTTGGATTTGTATCTTTCAATCTCATGCAAAACACGGTTTTTAAGTTTCCTCAGTTTGAGCCAAAGAAGGACTTCCAAAAAAAAAAGACAAACGTGGCCCGTGCAAACAAAAATCGGTTGATTCCCTACTGTAGTACATAGGTTGGCCCAAAAGTCTTGCACCAACATTTATTCCTCGATTCAGAATTCCTTGGTCTTGATTCGGAATTACTTGGCAGTAGAATAGTAAAATGTTCTACTAAAGCGGACTAGTCCATCCATGAACAGAAATGGCATGGTTGTTTGAAAAAGGTGTACAATTAGGTTCAAGACTTCTGAAAAAACCTCAGATCCCCTCTTTTTTGAATTCACCAACAGAAACCTGAAGAAACACCTATTGCTCAGCCAGGTATGCAAAACAAAGTGAATGATTTACTCGAAATTGTTCACGCTACCGAATAATTCGACTAACGCATTTTGTCAGCGCGTCATTATTATTTACGTTTATTGTGGCGCGAACGTGATGAATTCAGAAGCGGCGACCACCTTTGTTGTGTGGCGTCGTCGTGTGTGCAAGTGTCGCCGAAAACTAAGCAGTCAACAAAAATATTTTGTATTCGACGCCGCCGCATAATTCGTCATCTATCAGGTATTCTGCCTAGTATTCGTCGGATATTTGAGCTTCAGTCGTTCTTCGTCTCGAGTTTCGGCAATTTCCGCCTTGATTCCGCTTCCTTATTGTTCTGGATCCGGGAGTCTGGGTTCTTTGGTGCACAGTCGTATATGAAAGGAGACTAAGCTTTTTTCTGGATGCAGCACTGTGAAAGTCTACGTTTCAGCCGGTTGGCAAAAAATTCCCGGGTTTTTCTCAAAATTTGAAGCTTTCCATGAGGCGAGGGGTTGGTAGTCGGTGAACACATTGGATATGGGACCGCATGCATTACTGAGATTACCCAGGGTAAGCGTGTTAGCACCGCACATCTTTAACACGGGCATCGCCTCGTCTACACTGGGTAAACTAAGTCATGCATCCAGGCCATGGATTGGATATGGCCAGGGTATATTATTCTACAAAGATTAGGTCCGCCCCGTGCAGGTAAAAGGCATATTTTACGGGTTTTAAAAATCCAGGGCTTCTTCTGTGTTTACCTTTATGGTGTTTGAAACCAGGGATTCCACTTTCTCCTCCCCGTTGAGGATGGGTGAAAAATTTTTACGAGATTATTCCAGAACTTACAGATTATTCCAGAACTTGGGCTTAACCTACTAAATCCCTTAGTATTCATGTGTGGTAGTATTCGGCGACGTGACAAGAGGTACGCTACTGGGCTGTGATTGGTCGATTCATGTGCGTGTCACGGCTGCAGCGTTCAAAGGTACGAGCAGCGCTGAGGAGAAATAGATAAGCTTTCTAAGTTCGGAAGGGGCAGATGAATTTTACCTGAGCTTACATTTCTGAAGAAGTCGCCACCGATGTCAATCAATGCGTCGAATTTGAAGGAGAAACCCAGATACAAGGAGCATACCATGCGGTGCGGTCGCGTCGCGATAAACGTTTTGACAGTCTCCCATAGTAGTCCTTACTTTCATTACAATTTTCAAATTTTTATTCGAATTCCAGGAGTCTTCGCTTATTTATTTCATAATCAATATATATATATATACATATGTATATATAATCTTGGTTAAGTCTCAAGGGCATATGCATTATTGAGATTACCAAGGGTAAACCTGTTAGCACCTCCAAATTTACCCATCACTAACACGTTTACCCTAGATAATATCAGTGGTACATCCAGGCTAAGGTCTCCCCTAGTACACATATTCACGTCGATGGCTTTTTTTCCAGACCACAATTTTTCTCCCCAACCGTTGTCCATGAATGCTAAAGCACAATCAGGGGCGTGGCGAAAGTTCCAGAAAAAATAATCCTCTGGCTCCAACGTGCTCAGGAAAGTTGGCATTTAGTCGAATGTATTTGTGCAAAAAGTGTACAAAGCTACAAAAGTGCACAGATAGAGGTGCTAATGACAATAGGTTACGGTATAGAAAAAAGTTCAAACAATAACTCTATTAGGATCGAACATCATCTGTCCAGATTATTTACCTTCTCTATGGTATTCCGCCTGAATACAAACACACATCATTTTCGCATTCTAGAAGGTCATGAAATTATGATAGCACGTGATTCTGGATCGCGAATCAAAATTTTTTTCCAGAAATCGTGAGAATACAGTCATATTATGCAGAAATACTGTGTTTCTATAGACTTAATGGGATTTTCATGGTTATATGAGGTACTACATATCATAAGCTCATAGGTGATGTAGCGTGTTCGTGTTTGTTTGTGAGATTTATTTTGTAACAGTTGTCCGATAATGCTGATAGGAGCGTGCAAAGAACGTATTAGGGATTAACAGTAATTGTTTTACCATCCTGTACAGAATTACTAGCCATGCTAGGGAAAATTGGCAAAATTATCACCTCCTTGCGGCACAGAAATGCCCGAGGTTTCTGGAAAAAATGCTATACTTTACTAATCTCATCATCCTTATGTTTCCCTTGTTATGACTCGATTTTTGCCGGGAAAATTCTTTGCTTTTCAAAATTTGGAACTTCGATTTCGAATGTATTATATGTATTACTCTCACTTGTGAGAATATTTGCATGTGAATCTTTGCTTTTCAAAATGTCTTATGGCAGTTGTCCTGGAACGTCATGAATAATTTCATATTTCCAGGAATTATGACATTTCTTGGAGTCCCATGTACCGTAGTTTGTAACTCTCCAAGGAGAAAGAACTTCCCACAGCAATCCAGCACTTCCCGGCATGTCGTCTTTCTCCAATCTTTTTCTAAATATTCATTCATCACTGCTTCCTTCTTCTTTTTCTTCTTTCTCGAAAGTAATATATCAATGGAAACTTTCTGTAAAGCAATCTCGAACACGACACATATGTAACTCTGGCTTTAGCAAAACTCATCCATCTGCAAGGAAAGTTTACCCAGGAGAAAAATCTTTTTACTGCCTGCTTTTTCGAGATCTTGGTATTCACTTTGATTGGGTTCCTTCCAGAGACTGCCTGGACTAATTTGCTTAGTATCTCGGAGTTTTTTGCGGATCCCACGTGGGCACACAGGAACGGGTTAAGGATAATCATATTTTCCTGGAAACGGCTGGAATATCTGGACCTGAACGAAGGCTGTGCTAATTTTTTGCTATCTATTCTGGGAAGAGAAGGTTCCGGAAACTTTTTGTGCCAAGGAACTGGAATTCGTACCGAATAGGGCAACAGTGGCTGGGTGGGTAAGCCATATACGAATTGGCCCGGTCCGAATGTCTTGCATCAACATGCATTTTTCGATCCAGAATTTCTTATTTTAGATGCGATTTTTTGGCAATGAACGATAGTAGAATATTTTTCTATTTTTCAACTGAAAAATTTATAGGTGTTGGTCTTATCCAAGGACAATAATTCTGTGACTGTTCGAAAAAAGAAAGTGTTAAATTCGACACAGTGCATGACTTCCGGACCAGGCTAATATGTTGTGGATCTCAAGAAAGCATAATTTTTTTGCCGCCCTGTAGCTGGGTTATAAGCATTACAAAGAAAAATTTGCAACATTGGTTTTTCCTCCTCTTCAGGAATGGTCCAGGCTTCTGGGGAAAATGCTATGCTTCGCTACTCTCACCATCCTCAACTATCCCTCGTTATGACGATACTCTCGAATGAAACATATCCATCCTTTTTTGCCTGGAAAACTCGTCCATCCTTTGTTTCCTGATTAGTCAGCACCTTCCTGTTGACTTCCACACACTTCACTACTGATTCTCCCTGTATATGTACCCTCCAGTGAAAGTGGGCGAAAGGGGGGTGGGGCGTGGGAAAAAATTTAGGGTCTCTACCGTTTTCGGGACCCAGACAGTAGACAAAGATACTAAAAATTTTAATGGAAATCATAAATAAATGATGGTAAATAGTGAAAAAAGATAATAATGAACTTTTGAAAACAAAATAGTTCGAAATTTTCATTCATTTCGTGGAGTAATTTCAAAATCTCGGCGACCCAATTTCGTGGGGGTGGGGGCTCTCCCCCATGCGTCTGCCACTGGTACCCTCCGCTCCCTGAAGTCCCCCTGTCAATATCTCTTAGCCAGTGTTCAGTGCCTAATGTCCTCCTCACCCTTGCACCTCCCTCTTCTTTGTTAAATTTTCTATGGATGACCCATGTTGTACCTCTTGAGGTGACCAAAGACGACGGATACATCCTAGAAGCGATCAAAAACCAACCCCGTCACTACGCACCCAACTCTATACATAAAATGTGCTTCGTGTTTTTATCAGCCTCTGCTTGACGTTTAACGTTGTTTGTCATCAGCATGCCTGGGAATCTTACGGCGGACTTTATGAACGGGTTGCACTGTCTATTGGTCTTATTATTTCCGGGTCGGGTAGTTTAAATTCACACTAATTAGGAATATGTAAATGCCCTTGGGAGATTTAATCCAGAATGGAAACTGAAAGTTCGCAAATTAGAAATTCACGCGGAAATAGCACGAATCTTTCCCTTCGAACGAATTTTGAAAATCTTTTGAAAATCTTAGGGCAAGACTTATCAAAGGAGGTAGAAAGAATTATTCAGTGTTTTCATCCGCATTTTTGATCTATAGTTCTATAGTTCTGCGAGACTTTTGAGCGAATAATTTAGTATTCGTAGCCTTTGATATGGTCACAATAGCCTCAATTGCGATCGCTGTTTCTAAATTTGGGCCAAATGGATCTTTCTCTATAAGTGTAGCCTTCCTGGGTGCTTTTCTATTTTTATTGTAGGCGTCCTCACATGTTTTCTGTTCATTTCCTTTGTTTTTCAATTTTCTCATATAAATTTTCTTGTTTTTTTCTCTCTGATGTCATTTCTAAAATGGTTAATTGTGTTTCTTATATTAGTTTGTCCCGAAAATAATGGCCGTTTTGGAAGTGCTCATTCCATGGTGCGTGACTCAGCTCTTGTTTCTTGTATTATAGAAACAAGCTTATTTTTAAAAGAAATCTGGGGATCTAGGGCTTGAACCACCTGAGCCTTCATTTTACTTTTATCACTTTTCAAAATTGTTATCATTACGTCTGTCTTGGTGCCTGTTTTTCCCAGTGCTTCCGTGTGGTTTTGGCTTCTAGCCGAATAAATAAATGAAAAATATAAAAAAATCATTATATTCTAAATCACCAATTGAATTTATAGAAAAATATCATGAATCTGTATGTGATCTACTAATCCTCGTCACGGTTTTACTGCTTCAATGTTGGTTCCATTATATAATAGTTCATTTTCGCTTACCTTACCGCCAATTACCGTCTCACAGCTTGAAATGGCGATTCTATAAGCAATTCTATAAGCCTGGCCGATGCACCAAAATGTAGTGAACGCCCGCTCTTGAAAGTTCTCACTGAACCTTGGCACGCGGTATTGCAGTTGAAGATAGTTGAAAATAGTTTACCAGAGTATGATATGTACAGGGGAATGGCAAAAGATCGTTGACTTCCTTGCCGAGTGAGGAGACTCAGCCGAAGTGTCGACCGTGTCATTGAGTAGATACCAATATTGATCCGGATATTGATCGGTATTGAAGCAGTAGCAGTAGTAGTCCCCGCAATCGATGCGAGTTGCGATGCGACGGTGACTGGGCGATGAAAGGGGCGCAGAAGCTCGGTCCCTTGCTCAGTTTTTATACATTGCCGTCGCAGCCATACTGTATTGTGATGGTAGCATAGCTACAAGCTATTTATCCTGTCAAATCTCTCAGGGACCATACAAATGGAATTAAAGTATCTATCAAATTATAATTTTTCAAATGTTTGCATTCTTCGCACTTTCATTTCAAAACAAATGAAATCCGGAAGGAACATTTTCAGGGTTTTATAACTCAGCGTTGGAGACGTGCGAAGTAACCGATATTTGCAGCATACATCGTCTGCTGCACTATAGAAATTCCTATTTACAGGGTTCTCTTCCGGGAAAATTATATCCTTAACAGCGTCGTCTTCTCGCTAATGGCTTAGTTAAATCGGATTACCAGTGAATATTACCAGAGTACGGGATTATACGTAGATGACACAGCTGGCTTCTTCATGGCCACACCACCTGTGAGATGGCAGATTACTTAGTAATAGGCATTTGAGTGGAGGAGGCGTCTGCTGACGTGGATCACATAGGCCTGGTCATAGGCAGGCCTATCTTCTGCGTCACAATGGCGCTCCTTTTTGTTGTTCCAACTCGAGAACTTGTTATTACGCTACTGTTGTTGTTGAGGAGTCAGTACACAGCAATTTTATCTGTGTACATATGTCACGAAATGGAATCAGAATTTGTTGTGTATGATATAGGCCATCTAACCATAAACAGGAAAATCCTGGTTTATGTTTTCGTGGCATTTCCTTCCTGGGAAATTATTTTCCACTGAGATACATGTTGTTTCCTTAGGATGATAGGTTCGAAAGTGCATTCACGTAAGTGGGGATTTCACCTAGATCCGGGTTTACGTGAAGGTTCCTGTGGAGGAGCTTCCTCATCCATCCTCTATGAAAGCTCCTCTTTGCTTGAGATGGTGATATTTCCTATTTTCATGTATTTTCTCATGGCCTTTGTCATTTACTTCAGTTTGCAGAACTTGACTGCGCACTCGACAAGCACTTGACCATAAATTCATTGCTATAAATTGCGTTTATGCGAAAATTGCAAATTATATTCCTGCGTAGGCCATAGACTTAACGGATATGTCGTTCTGGTAGTAGTAAAGTGGGTAGTGCTCAAAAATCTGCGCATTTACTGCCAGTTTTGATTTGTTTATGTCATGAGTGAGTGAGTGACAATCTCTAGGCAGACTAACTTGAATACGCTATGAATATGCCATGAGATACTTGGAGAAATTGACTACTACGACATTTTCCGGGATATTTATGGTTTTGCAGCGTGACCGGAAATGAAAATGATTATGGAGACCTATTGCTCGTGACTCCTATGCATACGTCATTAACGTTCAACTTATCTCGTGTCAATGATCCATATGATTTGTTACATATATTTTTATTATGATATATTTGAATTTAAATTCTAAATTTTTACTGCACCCACGGTGCGCTACTGATAACAACGAAACTGATAACTAACAAAACGATAGGCTAGTTTAAAAAACCATGGATAAACACAAGGACAAGGAAAATTTCCAAAAATCAAACAGGATAGAATGTGAACACATCAGAAAAGAGCCTGGAATTTGTTAGTGAATATTGCAAGAAATACTACAAAACTGCTTCACTTATGCGGCGGTAGGACAGTGCGGTATAAGTTTCGCTGCTTTGATATTCCAAACTGGGATGGGGCGTCAATTTGTTTTGCGATTTCGACCAAAGACTGTGCACTATTTCCACAAAGACTTTGGACAAGTTGGAAAAATTCAGGACCTAGGAATGCAAGTCTTATAAGGCGTTGCCCCATGCACTCCCACCAGCTAGCAAGATGCCCTCTTTTTCATGGGAATCCATGGAAAGTCCTGAGAACCTACAAGAACTTACAAGAACTGTATAAAAATAATATTGACGCGTTTGCTGGGTTCCATCATCATAAGGTCTAAAGGGCAATCTATACAAGATGCGTTCCTTCGACGAGAATGCATCCATATGATAAAGGCTAGATCCAGACCCAGCTCACCCTTGCAACTCAGACGCATGAGATTACGCGTTTGTCACCTCATGAGTATTCTCGACGTCCGTGCGATAGTTCCATTCATAGGGTACATGTAAGTGGAGTGTTATCCATAGAGAATACTCCTTGAATGGACACATGCCTCTGATGCTCGACTGGCATACGCATCTAGTATGAATTGTCCTTAAGAGAAACCCCACGCCAATGTTGGTTACAGTTCCTCTATACACAGCTAAAACTATTCAAAGGTTGGTTCGTTTGAAGTGGTACCGTAAAGAGAGTTGTAAGAATATAATACTACAGGGTGGCTGAAAAGTATTGGCGCGCGCAAAAACGCTATATTCTTGAAAGTAAACGCTCAGGGATGGCACTTTTTGTCCCAGTGAGACAGAAATGTTCCAAATAACACTATATAAACGAATTACTCAAAATGCTCACAACTGCTTCCCACACAAGCTTCAAAGGTGCGATCGCTAAAATGGAGATGCGCTGCAGCTTACCCTGACCTGATTCGTCCCTATCTCTGTGAGTTCATACGGTCCAAGATGGGAAGTTTCCTGCTTAATGACTTTTCATCAAAGTTGCGC
Organism: Ancylostoma ceylanicum; assembly: GCA_000688135.1. NCBI lineage: Eukaryota > Metazoa > Nematoda > Chromadorea > Rhabditida > Ancylostomatidae > Ancylostoma > Ancylostoma ceylanicum. The sequence continues at coordinate 1,523,242 of JARK01001363.1, read as the reverse complement.
TAAGCAGAGAAATTAAGCAGGCCACGATCCGTATTGTTCCAAGTCTTTTATACTTCAATCAAGAGGATAAGGGCGCACGGGTGTCAGAGGAAGTCATTGTCGATTTTCTCCACGTGCAGGAATGCTACCATGTTGGAAGATAGTATTAAATTTATTTTGCTTATATGGGACCAATATACTAATCAACATCCCATCTTGGCATACAACAACTTCAGATAAATATTACTTTTGAAAAACGCGCCAACACTTTTCGGCCACCCTGTACTTGCGAAATCGGCTCACACCACAGCTGTCAAACCCGCGCTGATTCGTATCATGTTCAAAACGGCGACTGAGGTCTGCTTTGGTAGTATTATTATAATAAAAACCTACATAATATAACAATTCCTTCACACAATATCATTCTCAAAGATGTCGCAATCAACAAGGGACCAATTTTCTGGTCCTCTCTTGGTTTCAAATTTTTTATGAGGGTAACGAGCCTGCCCTATTGCTTTTGAGGAAGAGATTTTTCTCACCAGTCTGTTTACGCAGTCTTTCTTTCACACTGTGAGTCAACCGAAAGGCTTCCGGCAACAAAGCTGACGTAGCCGCCTTACTAATATCAAGTTTCTGAATCGCTCATTACCCTAATGACGCATTTTATCTGGAAACCAGGAGAAATTTCTTCATCCAAGGATTCCCCGCTTTCTCATTAATTTTCTAGGATAGAAATGCAATCCTATATGTACGGATGGGGAAGTGCTCGGCAAGTAGGAAGTGATTCCGAGTGGTCATTAAGCTGTGCATTCATCTGCAAGCAACAGATATGCTATTCATGAATTGGCTACTCTGCGAATGACACCTAGACTGCGGTTAAGGATCGTTCCACGCGAATCGTCACTGAGGGGGAGTGACGGCTATTCCACAGATCCCTTTAACCATCAGTTCCTAAAGGACAGTAGCAACCTTCCGACAACGTGGCGCATGTCCATATTGGGCACAAGTCTAATCCATCTTCTGAAGAGTCATAAAGTCATGAATAACGATGACCAGGAAGTATCATGGAAGTAATTTCCATAGAAATGACTCGGATGCACTCTACTTTTTCCATTACCTCATTTAAAATCTCACTCCTAATTTACCTAGCGGAAGTAATACAATATATTATTATATATGCATGTGTACTTGCAATTACTGTAATCGCTGACGTGATTGGAGGTGTGTGGGGTGCAAAATTACCTTATTTACCAAACTTGTCATTTTAGAATTATTCTGCAGGTTTTCAAGGAAATTACTTAATTTACAGGTAAGAAAGTTCCGCGTTGAAATTTGATGAAAAATTGTTGCACTCGAAAGGGATAAATTTGCTAATTGTACTGTGGCTTGCAATGTCCGTTGACCTGCCACGAAGTGGGACAAATCTTACTTGTATTGCCAGATTCCCGGCATCACTTTGGATAAAGAAATTCCACCTATATTTCATTGTTTTCTTTTTGTTTGGTGCACCATGAGTTTGCGGATAAAATGTAAAGATTATTTTTAGCAGGATGCCTGATACCGCCAGAATTTTTAACCCAAGCGACCGTAACGCGCACGCACGCGTGATGCGGCGGTGCAGGACGCGGCAGATGCGGGTGTGCCGCCGCAGAGCGGCGCGTCTCACCATTTTCTCACACTGGCCAACCGCAAAGCTCTGCCAGAATGAGACCTCCGGGTACAATGACGCAGAACCAGCAATTGCATTCGCCGCAACCAAGATGCAACCGCGCCGCTGAGTGGTGCGTCGCGGCAGCCGGGACCAAATCTACGGCTTCACTGTGCAAAGGTTCTGGATTAACTTGCTTAGAACCCATTATTTCTTAATCGTATTTATTGGGAACATCCATGTTCGGATGCATATAGATAACTACGTATTTATTTGAATGCGCAAGTAATTTTACAAGTTTTCAACAAAAGAATTCCCCTCGAATGGGGTAATTTTTGATGGAACTTCCCATTTTCCTCTCAGTCCTTCGTGCCAGTATTGCTTTAATGTTCCAATTACCATTTTTCACAGTGAGAAACTTCCAGATACATAGTAGGGAGCGCTTCGATTCTTCCTAAGAATCATGGCTCTTCTGAGACCGATTGCTGTCCCCAGACAGAGCAGCTTCGCTTCTGTTCCGTTTTGCTCCCGAGAAAGCCCATTAGAGGCTGCAAATCCTGGATTTTCAATTATGTTTTTCCTCTTTCCTTCAGGAATGTGCAAAATAATGGGCAGAGCTCAAAAACCACTGGTCAGGAGACAAAAATACAAAATGAAGTTGATAGCAAGGAAGGGACGAGAAAGGCAGGATGGAGGAAGGATGCTAAGCTTGTCAAAGTTGTGCTAGCAGATGGGACTGAGAGGGAAGTTATTCCAATTCACAAATGGGTCGAAATTCTCCCCAATTATGGCGAAATTGCGAAGCTTCCCTTTCATTGACCAGTACGTTCCACAGAGAAGCAGAAGCTTCCAATTCAGGTTTACCTCGTTTTATTCGGGAAATGTGGAAGGAAAAACTAGGGTGTATGAATGAATTTGTATGAATTTGCCACCCAATACGCACATTTTGCTTTCGAGCGATTTGGGTTGTGCGGGACATAAACGTTGTTTTTCTATTCATCGTGTGGAACTGCTGAGTAAGTGGCGAATTTCGATAGCAGTGGGGAAGGCGGATTCATTGAGCCCGACATCCACCTACTACATTCACAACAACTCAAAGACCACGGGCACAAATTTGTTTCCACCGCTCTGGGGCAGCTCACTCATTCAGTGTAGCTGCTTTTGATTACGTGTTGTCGTTACGTGTTGGTTAGGGTGGACCAGAAGTGGTGGATGATCTGTAGATCCAGACCGAGCTTAATGCCGCTTGTGGCCTACAATTCTTTAATCTGTTGATCTTTTTCAATATGGTAAGCTGTTTTTCCTACTTTTCCGTTTGTTTCTCCACGATTTGTAGGAGATTTGTACCACATACTACAATGCATTATTTTTCGACATTTCTCGCTGACCACAGTTCTACTAGTACATTATTTTCTGTAACACCCTTTCAACACTTACAGTGAGCGTCAATGGCGGAGACCCATTCACGGCCTTTATAAGCACGTCGCGCAACCGCGTCGCGCGAGCCGGAATCGAAGTCGTTTCCTGCCATTATGCTATTTCTCGTTATGAAACATGAAAAAAGAGCAAAGATTGATAAATTGAGGAGAAAAGCGCCCAGAAATAGCACTCCGACGGCTGACGACAACGATTCCGGCGTATGCGGCGCGGCTGCGCGGCGTCTATGTCGACACCTGGATGGGTATAGTCATGGACGCGCACTATACTTCGGCTACACATCAGAAGATCGTTCTAATGTTCATAACTGGCTTGAATTATGGCCTCAATGAAGGGTCCCTGGACTGCTACCAGCGTTTTTTTTATGGTTATTTTTTAGGTCCTACTCCTCAAATGTCGTCGCTCAGTCATAATCCACTTCCGTTAATCTCAGTGATTAGTTTTCATATGAAACATAGACTTACCACTAAACTTACCACTATACTGACCTAGACAAAATCACCACAATGGGTAAAGATCCATTGGTCGGGAGCATATCCAATAATAGTCAAACTTATCATAGCTGCACTTGATGTTGTATCCAGACAGTTGATATGAGCGTGGTTCTGTACCCATATTCAATATATTTTTGACCGTTGGCGGAAAAACACAGCTGATACATATCCATTCCCACTTTTCACCCACACTTGTATCCATAACGTCACTCATCCATCCACGAAAAAATCAGCATTCCACAGGGGATCCTGCGGGCTTGCCGCCATGCTTGCCCTATGACGTCTTAGAGAGGAGCACAAGAAGCTTTCGTTTGTTTCTTTTACCGTATGTTTATTAGTATAGGCCACACTTCCTCGTCTTCGTTGCAATTTAACTTCCTCAACAAACCACTGATATTACCCAGGGTAAGCGCATTGACGCCAATGTTGCCGATGGGTGATTTTTGCGGTGTTAACACGTTTACCTTGGGTAATCTCAACTATGCATGCGGCGCCTGGTTAAATTTTTTAAAACTAATGGTGGTTTCTATTGCCTTCTCATGGCACATAGCAGTTGTGTTCTGAAAGTTCAGGCTTTCGGTTCGCACAAGAGCTGCATCGCCATCACTCGATCCACGAATTCGTGGATTTGCATTTCTATGCCGATGCTGATGCGCTTAAACACACCATTGGACACACTTATATCATCCTCTGTCACTTCTGTTATCACGCTCACTCATTCTGTCTTGTTGCTCTTTGTACATCAGACAGTTTTGTGGTCTTTTTGGAAAGTAGTGATAAAAGAGTCCCAGATCCGGGGGCCCCAAGGAAACCACACTACCGGTCTAGTCAAAGCCCCGAGACCGGAATGTAAAGGTTTGGTAGGTATTCTAGCAATGCTTGGCCCCTCTGAGAGCTCTTATCCCTCTCCACTGACATGTTGTCTTTCGGTAAAATCGGCATTGCTGCAATAGGACTGCGTTGTTAAACTTGTTTGAGGGCCTCGAAGTTGTAGTTCAAGACCAAGAGTGCAGATTTCAGACCTCCTGTCTGCAAACCATTAGTTAGTTTGAGGTTTTTTCTGCCTCAAAGAGGTCTAATTCAATTTCATCCTGTTGCATTAGAGTTGGATTACTCAAAATGGGTGAATTAGGTTAAATTACTTAATTGCTTCGAATGCTCCCAATTGGATTACCTAACCTTTATTAAGTTAACGGAAAATAGAGCTACATATGTCAGTTCGCTACATTATCCACGAAATTATGATATGATCCTATGATCCTCCCTCAGTATGTCAATCGCTCTGTGCCTGTGTACTTCTTGCGGTTTCAATTAAATTTCATTATCCCCAGGTCATGCCAATGAGTGTAAAAAGCGTTATAATTGAAGTTTCCATTCCATTCTTTGGGTATTGGGTGGCATGGATGATTCTTTGTGCCCTTTGAAGGACAACAAAACGGGTTGGAGACTCGACGAGCTGAACGAGCCGATGAAAGGGAGGTGAGCCCGTCGAGCTTGTGAAAGAGCATTTGTCGTGAGGTGATGTTTCTATAGAATTTCTGCTTTTGAAAGGTCTCTTCCCAATTCTCGAGCAAGGCTAAATTTGGCTTTTCGCACCTATGTCGCTCAAAAATTTGCCCACAAGATTGACTTATCCAGGGTTACCCAAAAACTTTACTTATTTATCTTTTCGATGTTTTGTTGGCTTGTGCCTTTTGAAGGACAGGAAGCTGAGATTTATTAAGTAGGATTTACCATAATTTTGGTACGAGACTGTAAATGTATAATGATTCCGGGAATGGTTAATCTATTCCTAAAGAGCTTGACGTCAAATCCGCGCCAGTTTTCTATCCAGAAATTGTGCCCATTTGAAAATCCGTTATGTAGAAATGTAGAAATGTAGAAAAGTTGGAAATTATATTGATCAATAGGGTAAATAGACCCTCTAACGGGAACTGGGCAGAGAGAGCCGAAAAACAGCTGCAAATTCAAATGTTCGTTCACTCAGTGGACTTCTGCGGACTCAGAGCTTGCAAGCATCATTGAGGTTGCCCAGGGTAAACCGTGTTGACACCCGTGCCAGTGGTGGGTAAATTTGGGGGGAGGGTGTTACCGTGTTTACCCTGGGTGATCTCGATGATGCATGCATCCTCAGGTGTATTCGCTAAAAAGGTCAACAACATTGCACTTCTATTAACTCAGCACAGAGTTATCCATGGTATTTCTTCTGTGAACTCTCGGCCCCAGGGAATTGGTTCATTTGCTGAGCAGCAGCGAATGCATGTACAGAGCGAGATGAAATGCCGCCGGATGGACTTAAAGGACTTCCGAATAGATCCCACGTGAAAAAAACGGTCTCTTGAGGGAGATCACTTGTGCTGTCACTAGGAGCGCTCACCTTATTCAAGAATGGCAAACAGAGGGGGGAATGAACTTTTATACATAGTGGTGGATAAGACAAGCGTGAAGTTTCGAAATATCATAAATGTCGGTGATGGGAGACCTACGGAGGTGTCTTGTGGTTTGGCAGGAACAATAACCTGGCAGGAAATAGGAAAATTGCCACAGAAAATTTGTTATTATTGGGTAAAACTTTGGTAAGCTACTGCAAATAAAAAAAAGCTATTGCTAAGGCATTGAAAAAACCATAGCACGAACATGAAGCTACTCAAGTAAATTAAGCCAGGTTAAAGGGAATTTTTTCCTAATTTTGGCAATATTTTAGTAAAAGTTTTTGAACCATCCTCGAAGTTTTTGGTAATTCTCAAAAAACTCCTGAGGCGTATTCCGCATTCATCACCGAGATGACCTAGGGCAAACGTGTTAACACCGCACAAATTTAGCTATCCTTCCACTGGGCATCAATATACTTACCCTGGGTAATCACAAACGATGCATCTATACCCTGAACTATCCTCGAACGGCAGGAGTAGGGAAGTGGAAGCGGAAAGGTAGTGATGGTGATTATATGTATGGTTCCTCATGAACGAATCTTTTCTGCACCTATCAAGAAGCGGTCAAGACGTATGCCGCGACGCGACCGCGCCGCACTTGGAGAAATTGCGAGCTAACCATATGCAATCTATTATATCAGTATGCAGTGGGCACAGCGGCGAACCCCAGCAATGGGGAGCCGAATTTTCGAAATTACCTTACAAAATGAAGGAAAATTTTAGTTCATTTTCAGTTATTCATTTGGGTTGTGCTAATATTTGAATTAACCATTTTATTATTTTTTTTATTTTCCGTCCATGTCCCCAAAACGGCGGAGACCCCAATTTTTCCCACGCCCCTTCCCCCCTTCCGGCCACTTTCTGCGTCAGCCACTACAATCTATCTATTTATTTGCTCGATACAATACATTTTATTGCGTCATACAGTGCGTAAATATACTGGGTCACACGGACGTAGACTTGGCCTTCGCTCGGGGATTAATGTGATTTTCTGTGCGCATGTTTTGAACCTGAAGTACTTCGGAAACTTTGACTTAATTCCCTCCGCTAAATCCTGAAAAATGTCCTAACTTCACTCCACCCATCAAGAGTATGTATTCTAAGTCCCTCCTCTTGATAACCCACACCCTGCCCTCCACATTTATTGCACCTAGACATTGCCATATATTTTCTTAGATGAGTCCGGAATGCCCTGCGTGGATGTGCTCACCGAAGCAGAAGTGATGCTGTCTAGGGTGGGCCGCGCGAGGCAAGCAGGCTTTGTCCGAGGTAAGCCGGGGCTCGCCCTCGACTCTGGAGTACATCGTATATTAAGCTGCATGAATGAGCGAGGTGTATGCATGAATGCTGCGTCTTTCCTCATCGCTCTGTTATTAACACGCTCTGGTGCTGATTTCTGACATAATGCCACAAAATAATCAATGGCAGCTTTCTTTTTGACACCCATGGAAGTAAAAAATCGTTGTTTTTGCCAATGCTCTGCTCTTATTTGGGGGAAGAAGTGGTTGTTGTGAGCAAGTGTTTACTCTAGAGATTTTTCTTGTTAGGAATGGACGTGTAAAGCTTGACGCAACTCGAGAAGGGGTTAATTAACCCTGACCACTTTACCCACGTTCTCATCCGTTGTTTTTGTTATTGTCTATTGTTTCACTGTGTTTTTCACTCTGGGGTTCTTTGATCTAATTTGACGCAGTTTCGTGGGAGAACTTCAATTCCTTCTCCTTAGATAGAGCTCCTATGTGTATCCCTTCATAGGCATACAAGCACTGAGTGTAAGTTGCACTTTGGCTCCATAGGATTCAAGAACCCGCGCTTTTCATTGGCTCAGGAAGTGCTCTTTACCACCATTGAAATCGCCAAACTATTCGAACCAAGCACTTCCCGAACGACAATGCTGCGCCCATTCAGTGAATGTGTCAAGTGAAGAAATTCCTGGAAATTACCCTAATAGCGCTCAAGTGGCTTACATGACTAAGTGCATGTGTGCTTAACGTTCGACACCTACCTACTTCAACGAGAACTATGTTGCCAGTGGTATAAACATCACGGAAGGTGAAATAGGTCAATGCTGCAAAGAACGTCCAGGAATGGGCAATAATCCAGAATTATTGAGGTAGATGCTGTCACCAAGGAAGTTCCTCGTAGAAATAGGTGTTATAGGTTTAGCCGGGGTAGATTAAAAGTAGCCGAGAGCTATGTTAAACAGGCTATGTCTATGATAATGATTCCATGGATCCAGTGTTGACTTTCCTCGAAACCTCCTTCCTCTGTAATGAGGTCGCTTCTTCGGTTTTCAGATATGTAAGCATTCCAGAAGATACTTTTTTTCTGGAAAATCCGTAGTTTAATCACCCTTTCCTGAATAATTTCATCTGATTAGACCAAGGCTTACTCCATTTACCGCTAAGACAGGCTAGCTGTTATTTATTTATTCATTCATTCATTTGCTTATTTATTCATTGATCCAGATACATAGTCCAGCATTACTCTCAAGTGGTCATAACTGTTAGGTAGCACCGGAGTGAATTCTGCGGTGGCGTTCATCATTGGGTTTACCCGTGGTAAACACGAGTACCTCCATAGGTTACCTTCTTTTTGGCATTCATCCCCAAACCGCGGGGTAAAGTACGAGGTAATCTATAACCCGTAGTAAACGTTTACCTCACTTTTCAATGATGGATCCCTCTCCTAAATTTCCTTGCGTACCCCACCGGGTAGAGAACCTCTTTGGGCTACCTAGAAGAGCCATTCCCTCGTTCATGCATATGTATTTACTTTCCTAGAAAATATTTTTTACAAAAATTTCAGCTTAAAATATTTTTGAAAACCTCATTGTACCCTAAACTGGTCACCCTTATTTTTCCTCTCGCTCCAGCTTCAACCTCTTCACCTGAGCAAAAGTATCTGCAATCGCTAGTCCATATCAGTTATGCTATGATCCATGAATGCATAACCAAGCCGAGCCAGGCTAGCAAATCTACTTTAGAGTCCTGCGTCTCCTAAAATCGCGTTGTCTATACGATAACCAATCTGATTAACCAGCTCTGGTCTGCTTGGTTATCGTTTCGTGAATCCTAGTCCTGCTGGTCTCTTTCGGCAGAAAAGTACATCACTGAGTAAACCAACCAATAATGAAGAGGCTAAGCTCCTCCCCCTTTCTCTCCCACTATTGGACGGTTGAAAGTGTCGTACTTGTTGCAGAAGAACTTTGCGGAATTTGTGTAACGGAGGCTGGTACAGTCTAATTAAAATTGTGACTCATGGCGAAGGCGTTACAGTTTTACAGTCTGTGCCAGAAGATTACCCAGGCGGAATTGGGCGTAGCTGCGAAACTTCCTTATTGGTTCTCTCATCGAATGGAAAGTTATGAGTGGAAGTTGTTCCTGGATGGGAGGGATGTTTGGATCCCTTTGATTAGCTTGTTGCTCTGGTGCCTGTCCCATAAATACAGCTCATTAAGCTCCATTACCGCCAGTTTTGCACTCTGTTCAGCCCATCAAACCGTCGGAAAGCAAATTAGAGCCGAAATTGATAGCGTAGAGTCAGTTACGCCTGACACCTGGTTCCTTGTGCGGAGGTCATGTGTGTCCATGGACTCCGCCCCTATATGGTGTTTGTTGCTTAGGTCGCTGCTGACTCCCTCTCTCTCTCGTCCACAACGTGGATATTATCCTTAGAACCATGTACCATAGTATTCAACTCATTTTCTTATTCATAGAGGCCACTGAGAGTTTTCTATCAACATGAGGGGTCATTTCAACGGCCTTATATGGCTTGCATCGTTCGCACTCCTCGCTGGTCAGTGTTCATATTTCACAAAGGACGGGGAAGACTGTGACTTTCACGGACTCTGATCTCTTAGATTTCAATAGAAGTGTGCGTGGACTTCAAACCGGGCTTAAAAAACAAGCACTTTCGTAGTTTGGAGGTGGTTTGAGTGTTCTAGAGGTCGGAGCTTCCGGATACTCAAGAGATGCTGTGGCTGTAAGTACAGCCATCCAGAGATGGTCTCAGTACATCTGAGAGCCTATATTCTCCCTCTGACACCTTCGTTCTCTTTCAGCTCCTTCTCCCATTATTCAATCACTTCCTGAACCGCATGCATCATTCAGGACCTGTCAGCTAATCATTGAGATTACCCAGAGTAAAAGTGTCTACATCATGCAAATTTAACCAGTGTTAACACGGGCATTAACGCGCCTACCCTGGATGTCTCAGTGATGCATCCATGCCCTTGTTGCGAACGTTGGCCTGCCTGTGCGCCTCAGGACCTGTCAGCTAATTTTGTGAAACCATTAACCCCTTCTTACCAATCCTTCTAACCCGTTGCTTTCAATGCAACCTTAGCCACCGTCTTCCGAGTAAATCTCAGGAAATTCCCGTGTAACCCATGAATTTTACCATATCTCCACTACTGAGTTATGTTCTGGGTCAACTCGGCATGGATGATAAAGTATCGAATCCTTGACCCTTCCTTGAAAAACTTTCCATTGCTCAAGGAAATCGTGAGAATTGCCCTCATCTTCGTAGATGTCGTATTTATTACCTTTTTACCCGGAGGAGTGCGCGGGGTTCACTTCTGCTTATGGGTGGGCATAGATTACCTCCTACTTTATCCCATAGCTTATTGGGTAACTTTATAGTGAATGCCGAAAAGGGCGAACATTCGGGGTGATCGCACTTACAAGGGGTGAACCCGATGTTGAATACCAGCCCAGTACCTAATACTTTACATATTTTTACTCTCTCCACTTTGAATATACAAGAGATCACCTTCCACCTTGCGTTGTCTTGGATTGTTCCCATTTTTGTAACAGTTACCTTGAGTAATGGTAACAAGTATCAAAACGTTCGCAGGAACTCACCTATATTCCGGACCTGGATGCATCAATGAGATTACCCAGGGTGGAAAGCTGGCGTCCGCGCTAACAATGGATGAATTTATATGGTGTTTGCACATTTACCCTGGTTAATCTCAATGAAGCATGTGGCTCCTGGGTGAACCCGGTTGTTTCCATCTACGTTTTGCTTAAACTCCGCTCGTAGCGCCGCATTTGTCTGTTCCACGCCTTGTTTTTGAAAAAACTCGTTTGTTGATTTCTCTATGTTCTTTTGGCGAAATTTTTGCAGCTGTTCGAGTAATTATGGAGTGTGTTCAGTCTCTAAACTTTCTGCTTTACTATGTTTGATATTCAAACTTTCCACTTTACGTTACTAGGAAAACGCTGACGTAACCTACATAACTTGTTGTATCATTATCTTACAGGGACATCCTTCATTTCAGAGTACCTTCTCGCGTTTACATTTCCTGCTACTCGATCTTTCTCAACTCAATTTCCCTCTTTTTTATAGGGGCACCCGACGTATATTGCTTTGCCCTTTATCCACTTTTTTCGGTTCTGTGGTGCTGATGTCTTCTGGACTTTCGGACCCAATTCCATGATATTGCCGGGCATTCATTTCTACGATTGTTCAGAAGTTGTCCCATATGAGGATAAGTTGTGCGAGTTGCAGATGCAGCGACGCAGTTGCTGCAAAGCAAAAGTTTCTTTCAATGGAGAATAAGTTTTCTAAGTTGAAAATATACAGTATAATCCTTTGCTGTAAATGGAACTTGGTAAGTAATAGCGAGTTATCCAGTAGCAATTGAACGAGTTAGTTCAGCGCATAGTTCTTGCAAAATTTTACGGTAACCTCCCTCGAATGATTTTTTTTCATTTTTTAGGCATTTTATGCATACTTATAAATATGTATGAGAGACAAGCGGATTAATTTTGAGAGCATTCATTCATTCATTCATTCATTCATTCATTCATTCATTCATTCATTCATTCATTCATTCATTCATCGAATCCATTCATTCATCCCATTCATTCATTCATTCATTCATTCATTCATTCATTCATTCATTCATTCATTCATTCATTCATTCATTCATTCATTCATTCGTTCATTCATTCATTCATTCATTCATTCATTCATTCATGCATTCATTCATTCATTCATTCATTCATTCATTCATTCATTCATTCATTCATTCATTCATGCATGCATTCATGCATTCATTCATTCATTCATTCATTCATTCATTCATTCGTTCATTCATTCATTCATTCATTCATTCATTCATTCATGCATTTATTCATTCATTCATTCATTCATTCATTCATTCATTCATTTATTCATTCATGCATTCATGCATTTATTCATTCATTCATTCATTCATTCATTCATTCATTCATTCATTCATTCATTCATAGTGAAAATAGGAAATTTAGGGAAGCTGGTGCACTACATAATATTTTAAGCAAGTGTTTGCTTCTTCGCGGAAGCTTGGAATTTACTTCCTAGTTAGTCATTAATAACTGGGGTTATTTTAGGAACTGGAATTGCTTTTCCGTAATTTGGTTTTTGTCTTTGACTTCCTAGACTTATTGTGAGAAATGAAATTACCTTCCTGTGCATTTGCCTTCATTTCTGGCTTTCTAGACATTCTCAATCACTGTTTTAGATCTCAAAAAATTGTCATCCTTGCTCATCAGAGAGCAGGAAATCGGTCCGGGGATTCGAGAAACTTCTTTGGCCTCTGATCAGACTCTTCTCATTAGCTCCAGCGTTCCTACTCTCTCCTCTTATTTCCCCTCACCAAACTTTAATTATTTTTCAAAGACGCAATTTTCCTGGAAGGTCTCTTTTCATTTGCATTGCATTTATGGTGTCTAGACCACCCATAGTGAATGACAAACGAAGATTCATCCAGGAGGTGAGCAACGTTCTGCTGATCACCTTGAGAATTGCATAGTTCCTGAGTGCACTCTGTGCGAGGAGAAGAGTCATTTAGCACTGGGGTTGCACTCTCCATTCTTTATGGAGCATTATATCAAGTGCGAGAAAGTTCCATCCGAATTTTTGCGAAAATTCGCTCTATCCGAGGAATCGAAGGAGAGGGTGGTGCGACCCATAGCAGAAGTGCATTATTCCTTAGCTATTTTCTCAGTGGTACTTAAGGGCAATCGTGGGAGCTGCTCTCCAGGATGAGCGGAATATCCGTGTCCAGCTGAGCGTTTGGCCACTTTCCGTAGGTTCTGGCCTATACGTCAGCTGGAACATCGTCCGGACTTTTCGTACTGGGTAACTGTCCGGGTAAGGCGAAAATCGATGGCTTCAGTTTGCGCATTCCTGCGAGAGACAGAGAACATTCGTGCTACGTATCCGAGCCCGTTTCCTTCCGAGTTTCATCGGTGGATTGGATTCTTGAGGCAGGGGAGCAGGAGAAAATTTGGACAAATTGCTTTTGACCAGGTAGGAACGTTTTTATTTTGGTTTTCTGAATTCTGTGGATTTATTTCAAAGTTCTGTGGCTACGAGGTTAAAAATAACCCAGCCTCGTTACGTAATTGTGAGGTTTCTAAAGACCTTAACCCGAGAGCATCATTGGGTTACCCGGGGTAAAAGTGTACATGAGCGTGCTAGAAAAACACCTCACTTTGTGAGGTGTCAACACGCTTATCCCGGATAATCTCAATAATGCTTGCAGCCCTGGTACTTCTGATGGTATCTGGTTCTGTGATTGTGCCTCATGGGGGAGGGGGGGGACGTGCGGGTAACCCGGCGCTTCTATAGGTGGACCACACTACTCTATGGGCTCAATAGTCTGCTCCATGGTGTCTAGTAGCGGGGATTTGTGATCATTAGAAATTTTAACACGTTCGCGACAACGTGCTCAGCCGGTTGACACGCATGGTGCGACTCTTGGGACCGTGTGCTCAACCGGTTGCGCACAAACGCGTGCTTAAGGGACCGCCCGTGTTCTACGTGCTACGCCGTGCCGAAAGTGTAAGGTCGCGAATGTGTCAAAAACCCTAAAACACCTCAAAGATATTGGGGACCCTAATAAGTTCGTTATCCTAGGAGCAGAGTTCATTCGCGACGAAATCGTTGCGATTGCGTTGCTGCGTCGCAAGCGCAGACTATGGCAGGAATTCCACCAGAGGCATTAGGAAATCTCTTCCTCCAGTAGAAGTTAAATATGAGCCACTTTTCCTAGCTTCTTCCAGTGATTGAAGATCCTGAACTTCTCTTTTCCGGTTCGGAAGCAGTTTAGAAGTTTCTGTGATAGATGACCCCGTTTTCTGCCCGTGATGCAATTTGTTTGTGTTTTTGCTTTCTTTCTGGCCCTTCTTTCCTGGAGAATGAACAGCTGCTTTTCTGGAGTTTCCAGCTGACACACTTTTAATACACATTGAAGTCTAGTCACACTTCTCCACGCAACAAGTTCATGTAAGGAAGTAATTATTAATTTCTTCCTGAAAACAAGGATCTATCATGGCGAGGAGCTTGGCTTGGATTACACAATTTAAAGCCCCGTACATTGAATTTACGACGGAACCAGTATTTAAACGATTTGGTTTGATTAGTGACTGGATGCTCGCTCCTAAAGATAAATTTTTTTCTCTTTTTATGGATATTCACTGATCCTGCACAAATGGACCAATGCCTATTGCACTAGAATCGTCTAGACATGCTTACTAGGCCCCAGCAGTAATAAGGAACTAATTATGCCACAGGACCACACATGGGTGCCATGGATAGACTACTACTACTATTATATACGAGGGCGGGTTGAAAAGTTTCCGGAATGACAATAAAAACGAAAGAAATCACATGCACTCAATAGTTCATATTTTTGCCTATTCCCATGGGAGCTCAACGCATTTGGTCCGATCTCTTCCATGCCATCCGTTCTTTCCCTACAATCCCCTTCTGTGAAGCAGACAAAATAACCGTCTACAGCTAAAATTCGCTCGTCGCATAACCATAATCTTTCCTTAGACAGAAGAACTTTGATTTCCATGGACGAGCAGGAGTACGATGAAGTCAATAAAGAGAGATAAGCTGACAGGGAGAAGTTTCGAACTCGATACTCACAGGTTTCCGCCGAGGCATCGGTATTTTTAAAACGGTCATACTGTCATGCAGATGCAAAGGTGTTTTACTTGAGCAGACAAGGGCACTTCGCTAGAATTCCCACTTCAAATTCTTTCAAAAATCTTGGTCGATATGACAAAGTAACACCTTCTCCGATATTTAGCGAAATTCCCTCGGCGGGAGCGAAAACAGGTACCACCACCACTGCACGACAATGAATGGACCTTTCCTTCTTCGGACCCTATTTTTTGGTCTCTTTCGAAGTTTCGAACATTGTCATATATCCAGAGCGTAGTACTAAATCTAGGCTCCATTTTCAGCTATGGCTTCCTTTTCCAGTCCAAGGTAACTGTTCAAAACAGGAGGCTAAGTTTCTCGTTGGAATATATTCTTTTTAGGATTATGGAAATGCGGCACCGCCTTTTCAAAAAGTTTTCTAGATTTATTATCTCTTGTGAAATAAAGACTTATTGTACATAAGGGATTCCCAGAAGCTTCTCGATTTCGTACAGTTTTGATTGCCACCCGCAAAGACGACGTCAGGCATTTTATATATAATTTTTGGAACAGTTGCCTTTCTTCAACGTTCTGCGCTTGGTTCACTTTCTGTTGGCGTGTAGCTACGCTCTATTTTGCAAACCTAAAAACTAAGTTTGGGAAATGAGAAAGATGGTGTGGTGTCACCGGCATGCTAATGCGATTTGATTTCCTTTCCGTTTTCCCGTCCAAATAAAACGATATTGTGACCGCCTGAACTCCGTCTCTATCGATAGCTGAGTGCATTCCAAGTTGCTTGGATTAAACTGCTTGTCAGAAACGGACTCTTTGTCAGATCGACTTGACATTCTTAGTGTTTTCATATGAGGGACTTATCAATACAATGCCATAAAAATGTTTGGAAAACAGCAACTATATTGTGGTCATTCCGGAAACTTTTCAACCCACCCTCGTATTACGTATGTGGAGTATGCAGTTCGAAATTGGTCCCAATGGCCCGCTATTCAGCCATTTTTTGCCCTGTAACTACGTTTGTTGTGGCTCCATTCAGCAGTTTATTGCGTTTGGGTCGAGTAGATGAAAGGCGGAAGTTTTTCAAGGATTCTTCGCTTCTCCTGGAGGAAAAGCGATTATATTTGGGTAACATCATTTTCAAACACTCTAGCGTTGAATATTCACGAGGAGCAGATGTCTGAGGTGCTCGCTTCGTCTTTAGTGAACATACAAGGAAGTTTTTGCATGAGCACTTGTCCGTGAATTTGCTGGAAGAGCTGCTCCTGAATGAGAGGATGAATAAATGAATGAATGAATGAATGAATGAATGAATGAATGAATGAATGAATGAATGAATGAATGAATGAATTGAATGAATAATGAATGAATGAATGAATGAATGAATGAATGAATGAATGAATGAATGAGACGAATGAATGAATGAATGAATGAATGAATGAATGAATGAATGAATGAATGAATGAATGAATGAATGAATGAATGTGAATGAATGAATGCGTGAATGAATGAATGAATGAATGAATGAATGAATGAATGAATGAATGAATGAATGAATGAATGAATGAATGAATGAATGAATGAATGAATGAATGAATGAATGAATGAATGAATGAATGAATGAATGAAATAATGAATGAATGAATGAATGAATGAATGAATGAATGAATGGAACATCCAGGGGTCGCATGCATCATTGAGATTACCCAGGGTAAACGTTTTGATACCCACGTCAGTGATGGGTAAAATTGTGAGCTAATGACACGTTCACCTCGGGTGATCTCATTGATGCATGCGACTCCTGGATGTTCCATTCATTCATCCACCCATCCATTCATTCATTCACTAATTCACTCATTCATTCATTCATTCATTCATTCATTCATTCATTCATTCATTCATTCATCTAGTCATTCATTCATTCATTCATTCGTTCATTCATTCATTCATTCATTCATTCATTCATCTAGTCATTCATTCATTCATTCATTCATCTAGTCATTCATTCATTCATTCATTCGTTCATCGTTCATTCATCCATTCATTCATTCATCGTTCAATCATTCATTCATTTTTGCTTTACTGGTTGATTGTTTGCACCTTTCCTTGCTCGAGTATGATCATTGACGTTTTCTTTTCTTCTTTTTCTTTTTTTTCATGTTTTGCGTCTTCTCACGCTTCCTCTCCAGGATTTTCTTTCTAAAATTCCGAAGATTTCACCTCGAGTGATGTAATTGGAATCTGTTTTGTCCTTTCCTTGAAATTTTTTCATATCCATCACGTCATCACTATGATTATTTCGCTTGCTCAAAATATTCATGTTTCTTAATAGCTTCACTAAGGCCTCTCCTTTTTCCTTTCTCGAAAATGCGATGTTTTTCTGGATTATTGGCTGTGTCGCTTCCGTTTCTCAACACTTACTTTAACTTCTTCCGCAATCCAGGTGAGCCTGAAGTGCCGCTGTCCCATGCTCCCGAGAGGCCATTTAAACACATTCCCATCAATGTTATAATCCTGTATAGTACAAATTTCCAGCTGATCTCCTCCGAATTGCACTTGCAGCCATTAGCGCGCTGGTGGGAGGGCCATAATCCTTTGCGTAAGCGATAGCTCCGCCCCTTACGTGGTCCTTTGCTTCCTTGTGCTGCCCAGAGTGGGTAAAACGTATTATATAATGGCAGTTTATGCCGGCTATTTTCGCCTTCTTATAGTATTCTTTTATAGTGATCTGCTCAAGTGTTTCCACCTTCATGGTTGATTGAATCTCGGCGTGGTAGTGGTAATTTGCGTGGGTGTCGTGACAAAAACATCCACTCGAAGCCGTGCTCGGCGCTCTCACAATATTGTTTTCTGGAGAGAGTAGATGGCTGAAGTAGATGTCTACCCTTGTCTAGCCTTTTTTGGTGTTTGCAATTGTTAGCACCTTGTCTGTTTGTACTGGCGCGTGCGTGCGTCAGAGATGCGTCCGAAGAAGTTGTGGACGAGTTTTCGCGAGCAGAGCTGGCTGCAGTATGGGAGACACTGCGCTTCTACGCTTAGGGACCTTCCGGCGCAGATTTCCGATGCGCACACGTCATGATGTATGTTTTAGACGTACCTGACGTACGTCTGACGCACGCACCATAACTTATAAGCTGACGCATTTTCATTAGCTGCCCCCCCCCCCCTTCACCCC
>JARK01001363.1:1491392-1505006 GCA_000688135.1 Ancylostoma ceylanicum | reverse complement strand
CCCCCCCCCCCCTTCACCCCAGAGTGGCTCGGCCAATTTTCACTATTACTCCATGGGGTAAAGTATTACTCCTGTTGCTCTATTACTATTACTACTCATTCATGTATTTCATCCACTATTTCACTATTCTTATTGCTTTGCTGTTATTTTCTAGATATTTTTGGGTGTGGACCATAATGAGGCGCGGTGGGGCGGGCCAAGCTTCTGTGATTGGCTCCTCCCTTGAACGATAAAATCAGAGAAACATGCACCGCCCCACTTCGCCTCATTGTGACCCACACTCGATAGAAAGGACAATATTCTTGGAAACCGTGCCGTTGCGATCCCTTAATTGAAACCCTCTTTTTCTGGCCACGCCCCTTTTCTCCCCTCCCTGTACGCGTCAGTCACATTGAAAACCCTAGTCCACCTGGACTTGGATGCATCGGTGAGATTACCCAGTATGAACGTGTTGGCGCTCGTGCATCGCCGGGATTACCCAGGGTAAACGTGTTGACGTGTTAAAACGTGTTAAATTCGGGGTGTTCACACGTTTACCCTGGGTAAGCTCAACGAGTCATGCTCCCCTGATTGTTTATGGAACCCTATCCTTCTTGGGTCTGGATGCATCATTGTGATTACCCAGGGTAAAACGTTGGACCCCTGTACTGACGATGGATAAATTTGGGGGTGTTTATGCGCTTACCTTCGGTAATCTCAACGAGTCATCCTTCAATGATTATTCTATGGAACCCTACCCCTACTGGACCTGGTTGCATCATTGTGATTACCTTTCTGATTTGGTACGTCTCCCTAAATTTGGGACGTTTACCCTGCGTAATCTCAACAGGTCATGTTTCCCTGATCATTCTATGAAACCTTACCCCTCTTGGGCGTGAATGCATAGTTGAGATCACCCAGGGTAGAAGTGTTAATGGCTGTGCTAACGATGCGATGAGTGAATTCAGGGTGGTAATACCTTTACCTCGGGTAACCTCAACGACGCGTGCTTACCCTGATTACTTTAAGGTATCCCAGCTCCCAAAGTTGACGATCCCGTAAAAGCACCGCAAGCCCCACCCACTTCACAGCTCATTGCCCATATTTACGCCCTGTGGTATTCATCTATGGTTCCAGTCCTTCATGATGAGTGTCCTTAGAGGTGTGTCTGACGAGTGGGCGGAGCGTCCGGGGGCACAACGCGCAAATGGGCTAATTTCGAGACGCATTTGCAGCTCGGCTTTCACCGCTTCGTCCAATCTGGAATTAGCTCTTGTTTACTGGAATCGGCTTGCTCTATGTGTTTTTAAGAAGCTTCATAGATCCCTATGGGGCACTGAGAAAGCGCACTTTTATCCCATTTTACACCTGCGCCCAGCTTTATAATACATTCTTAACCCTTATGGTTGCCTTTAACCGCAGGGTTCCGCCAAATTCGGAGTGAAATTCTGAAAAAAAGGGGTCAGCGGCGTGAGCAGAATTTACCCGGATTTTATCCAGAATTATTGCGAAGTCCTAGCGAGAACTGGGAACTACTCGGGAAATAAAAGGTTCTACGTATGCAAAGCACACGACACCAAGGCGTAAAATGATTTTTTACCCAATCACAATCTCCATAAGGTAACCCCTATCGCTATCAACTGTCTTCTTGTTCTTCTATTTCCAGCATAAACAATCCACTTCGAAAATCAGCGATTAAGGCGAATTTTTCCAGAAAATTACCCGGTAACCACCTTTCTAGGATCAGTGGCGGGCTCCATGAACGTCCTCGGGAAGACTTTAAACTTTCTGCTCCAGCTAGAGTGGACGAGTTTCCCAATCCAGAAAGCGATACATCTGACCACTTTTGTCTTCATGGATCGAGACAAATCACTTTAACGAAATATACTCACTTTTCTGCACAGAAAACTCGTCCAATCCAGAAGGGTGGGTAGGTAACGGATTACCCTATAATGTTCGTAAATACGAGCACAGTAAAATCCCCTATCTTATTCTAGGAGTATGAGCACATTACCAAATAGGATAACTCGTCCAGTCTCGTGGGATTGCTTATCGAGCTCATTTACCCCAGCCAAACATCGCATGGAGATTACTTTATCGTGTAGTAGTTAAGTAGTTTACGGAAACTGCCGGAGTCTCATTAGTTGGTTATTGCTAAGGCGCGGTTTTCTTACCCCTGTGGGCGCGGTTTTTTTACCCCGTTTGGTTCTTGCTCCTCACTGAGCTGGGTTTGGTAAATACTATAAATTTCAGCAATCCTGCTCATTGGAAACGTTCCTAGTTTCAAACTGGAAGGGGTTCGTTCATGAACGTCAATCACGATTGCCACTTTCGCGGACTGACGCTCCGCAACGTCCACGCGGCGCGGGTGACCGCTGTTCATGTTGGGTATTGGCTCACCCGCGCCGCGTAAGTGTTGCGGCGCGCCAGTCCGCGGGAGTGGCAATCGTGATTGACGTTTCCTGTAGGTGCTGCCACGTTGTACCACGTGTCGCATGATGAAGAATACGACTGCGCGTAGAATTGAGTGTTGTAGGTGCATCTACACTCAGCACCTGAAATACGTATAATTTTTGAAAGAGACTATACTCAAGCAATTTTTCGGAAGGAGTGCTGCAGAAAATCGGAAGAATCTTCGAGTGACCTACGGTTCCTACGGTTTCATGCTGCGGTTCTTACGATTTCCTGCTGCTATTCTTCCGGTTTCCTGCTGCGGTCCTTCCGAATCATTTTACCTCTACGTCTCTCACTCCTTAACCACATGATCGGAATCGCTTTTTGCTGCGGACCTTCCGACACTTTGTCTGAATATTTCATGTCTGAATACCGCTGAACGACTAGCGCGGACATCTGTCACAAGACCAATCCTGTTTATTATTGACCGCCGATTTTTCTCGTGTACACTTCATAATTTATATTTGCACAGCTGTGGTTCAGCCCTGATCAACAAAAAATGTGGACAGATTATCGCATGTGGTGTCGCGTATTAGCGCCCATTACAATTTACAGTGCGTAAGAAAACTGTATAAGAATCCCTAACTCTTCTGGATAATCTATGATCTTCTGGATAATCTTTGAAATTCTGTTAAGCACCTCTTGCAATCCTATTTGTCACCTCGATTGCCCGTCACTTCAGCAAATTGCTTTGTAATTTTCAGAATCTCATCTGCACTCCTCATTTTCTTTATTACTTTTCCGTTGCAATTACTGTTCCACTGATCGTTTCGTTCTATGTCAAAGGTAATTTGCAGTCTGTCTGTTCCAGGTAAAATTCCCCTTTTTTCCTGTTTTCATCGCTACGAATGACTAGTTGACGATATCAAATTATTTCGTGTACTTTTCTCGCTTTTTATTGGAAACCCATCAGCTTCTCGTTATCTACAAAGATGCTTTGATCTCTAAGTTGTTTTCCTGTTTTCACAGAATCTGCTATTTCCACTAGAATTACACTTAATTTACGAGAGGAGTTCACTTTTTGGAATTCTGCATTTATGTAGTGTTACAGGAATTCTTCATAAAGGAACATTGGACATCCAGTTCCTTGGATGTCCTTAGAGGTGTGGAGCATAGTATCCGAATGAATGAATAATGTATGCTAAGCAGGAATTAGTGAGTCAAAGTCCCTAAATTGGTAGTCATCATTCCCGTAAATGTGAAAATTGGTGATTTTCAAGGAAATACTTCTTTTGTATGCATTTATTTACCAAGTATACTTCCACCATATACATATACATACACCTGAAATTTTCTAACGAATCGCGTGCGAAAGAACTTCGTTTCGAATATTAACCTTTATTGGATTGACCCTTGCTCTCGTTTTTTTCAGTAGTTTCATACTGAAAGCGTGTAATTTTAATATGATGTCATAGGAATGAATGCTCTGATGGCAACTATAATATACCAAAAATAAGCTAGTGCAGGTTTCTATCTATACAATGAGGTAATTTCGGGAAATTTATTGGCCCTAAGTAAAATTTAAGGCCTTGTGAGACTTGTTAGCCTGCTTTTTTTCAGTTGTAATCCATCAAGCTTTTATTACTGGCTATAGTCAAAGCTTTAATATCGCTGGAAGAAGTTTCAGCAGAAGAGATTTTCTCTAGCTGTAATTCCCTTCCAGGGCCAAATATATGAAAATCCTGGTTATGATGGTTACGAGGTTCAGATTTCAAAGTGGGAAACTAGCACATGATCAGGCGACTCCTCCCGTTCCTCAGCTTCTTTTCCATAAAGGGCTTTTACCCTCGATCGTGATCAGGATTTTCATACATCCGGCCACAGCTTTACAATCTCATAGCTGTGGAAAACAGTTTTGCTACATATTGCGTAGAATATTGTCCATCCACACGATTTTATGTATGTCAATAGCTCAAACAGTCTTGGAAAGCTGTAGTTTTTCTATTGCTGAGCACAGCGAACTACTGATAAATAAGTTAAAAATTGCTATTTTAAAAGAAGGAAAGCCTGACCTCCGTTTCGCACTGCACCCTCATATAGAAGTTAGACTAAAAGCATAGAACTTTCCCTATTGCTCGTCAGTAAAAGAAGAGAAACCCTAAGCTTAATAACAGAATAAAATGAAGAAGTGAACTCGCCACTCATCCTGTCGTCTTGAAGGGTCCGGCGGGAGCAGGAGCACTGATTACCAGCCCGAAAAAAATAAATATTTCAAACTAGGGTAATTAAACCTTGTTGTACAGCTAAGCCCAGAGGACTACTAGGTTTTCATCCACTTTGTTGTTTTTGTATTGCCCAGGATAGTGGAGGTCATTGTCTACTTGTTTAAATACTAAATTACTGAATAAATGAATAAATACTAAATTGCTATTTCAAAAAAAGGGAAAAAGGAAAGCCTGACCTCCGTTTCGCACTGCACCCTCATATAGAAGTTAGACTAAAAGCATAGAACTTTCCCTATTGCTCGTCAGTAAGAGAAGAGAAACCCTAAGCTTAATAACAGAATGAAAAAAAAAAACATAGAGGAGAGAACTATTTTCCAGGATAGTGGAGGTCATTGTCTATTTGTTTGATTCTTATCCCTACTTGCTATTTCTTCCATGATTTTTTTCTCTGTTCCAACTCCTCCTCCCTATACCTCGTTCCTCTGGAGACCCATAAAAATGCCTTATGTCTCAGGAACCCCACGGATCTACGCATACCTTAGGCGCAGCGTATCCTTCCGCGAGCACGTTTTTGAGCGCATCTCTTGAATTTCAAGCGCTTGCACATCATGCAAATATGTAAGCACTTGCGCATCAGATTGAATTCCTGCTCGACTTGATTGGACCAACATCGGAATTGCATTGTTATTGTTTTCGACTGTCATCTCCGCGCCGCCAGCGATCCGAAATTGAGCGCCGCTGTTTTCGGCACCCGCATAGTTTCTTTTTTCCTCGTGTGCAGCTGTTTTTGTCACTCATAACGTTGTCGCGACGTCGTCGTTCCGTGTCGCGTTGTCTGTGCCTGCGGACCACGTGGAAGTAATCACTCGGCCGTTTCAGATGTTACCGGCAGCCGTCGACGGTGAGTATCCGCCGCCACCATTGGTTGGTCGGCCGTTCGCACAAACCGCCATACCGTATTCGATCCTGTTCGTTGTGGGAACCCTTGGGAACACAGCAGTGCTCGCCTATGTGTTCTTTATCACTAGGTCAGTTTAGTTATGACTAGCAAAGCTAGTAATTTTATGCTTCGAGTAACTATTAGGTTGTCCCAAAAATAATGGCCGCAATAAAGAATATTTGAAACTTCATAACCCTACCAATTTAGGAGCTAAGTAGACGATTCTTGAACAATCAGAAGCACAAGGCGTGCGCCATTCTCCTTTTAAAACCACCTTGTCATTCCTTCAATTCTGTGATTTTTACACTTATGCACCTTGCGAAGCTCACAAAGGAGGGATATCGGATGTCCATGACATTTCCAAATGGGATATACCTCATTCTATAGAGTCGATGATGCCAATCTTGGAACCGTTCTCCGTTTCTGCTGAACGACATTGCGAAAAAAGTTATGAATGTCTGCCTGTACAGCGCTTAGATACAGTTTTTCTATCCAATTGCTGGAACAACATAGAATTGGCGTTACCGTGCAAAATGGATACAGAATTGATTATTTGCATCCTGAGTGAATCCCGTTCGTAGAATTTCTGCGAAAAATGCACCACTAAAGGTACAGATTTACTCTTCGACGAACCGCACATTGTATTAGAAGAACGTTCATAACTTCATCCGCATTCGGGCTCAGCAGAAACGGACAACGGATTTGAGGTCAGCGTCGTAGACTTCCTATTATGAAGTATGTATCATTTTGAAATGCCACGGACATCTGGTATCCTTCCATGGTCAGCTTCAAAACGGCCGTTAATTATAGAACAAGCTAGTATTTAGCAGATGGATGTTTCCATCTTTGATTTATGACCTTAGCTATTATTTTGTTGTCTAGACGTTATCTGGTTTTTTGTTATTTGCATCAGTTGCGGCGAATTTAATGGGAATTTTGTTTACATTCGCTTTGATTTCATTAGAGAGGAGCGTTCGGTCCCCTAAAGGACAACTTCCTGGTTTTTTGAATCCTTTTCTCTCAACTGAGCCGTATTTTCCGAGGTTTTGGAGAAACATTCCCTTTCCTTTTGTCCCAGAGGACAACTTTTAATGGAAATGAAGGAAAATGCATGACTTTATCCGGACTATTCTCGCTATTTTCCAGGTATCCTTGAACTAGGGCAACGAAGGAGTAGTATTTAGTATTCATGAACGTAGTACATGGGAAAAGACCAAAACAACTATGAAATGTTCTATGGAAGAGGGTAAAATGACGTATTTATGACAAATAAAATAGACAAAAAAGGTTGTAGGAGAAGAATATAGTTAAACCATGGTTGTTCAGTTTCCGTTTTGCACTTATCCTTATACGGAAGCCGAATTGAAGAGTATGCCTCCCCTCAGTAGGGTAGGGGTAGGCATATTAGAGTAAATGGCTAAGAAAAGGTAAAAAGAACTAACCTGTAGCTTAGAAATATAAACGTCCGACAAAATAGAGAGTCGCCATAAAAATCCATAAGTCTATACAGGTGTTTTTCCCTTAGGAAAATGTTCCAAATATGTTCTCCCAGAAATTTTTAACCTTTTTGGTGTCACCATCCACCTCTCCGACTTGCCTGCTTTCCAGAGAAATCTCTTGGAAGTGCCCTTTTATGGATCAGAAATTATTCCTTTTTCTACGTTTATTACTTCATCTTGAACAAGTAGCCTTATCAAGTTACTTGTTATGGACAACTATATGGACATAAATAACCAGCATTGACGACGTTTGAGGATATTTCCGGGTTAGAAGCCCATTACCCTTTCCAGCTGCGACACTTTCCTTTTCTAATTAGTTTGCGTCACACGGCGTTCATTGAGCTCACTGATAAGGAAGAGCGAAATTGGAGGAAATGGGCGATATGGCTTATCTTATCAACCTGGGTTATCGGGAGTGGGGGGGGGGAGCATTTTTTGGTCTTGTCTAGAGTGTAACTGGTGGTTAGTGGTAATTTTTACCATGTTTGCGGCCAGAAGTTTTGACCATTCCAATAAGGAACCAGGAAGTTGAAAAACTTCATTTCCTCCAGGGTAAGACTAATTGGAAAACAGTTGGAACTCTCATGTTCCTGGAAGAGAATAACAGCTCCTTTCAGGAGACCACTTCTGAGCCAGACCAGGTGGAAAAATCATATTTTGAACTCAATTATAATACAAAATGAAATTCTGGAATTGTGAGGGTTGCCACTGCTAGGGCAGTGGCCTTGTTCGCCTACGCACTTGCAAGCAGCTTATCTGTTCTGGGATTCTTGGATGCCAGTAGGGGTAGACCCTAAGGTACATATTTGGAAATAAGGGAAGTTTTTGCTCTTGCAGCTTGTTGACCATGACCTCATTAGACTCAGAGATCCAGAAAGGGTTGGAATTATTGATGGAATCGTGGGAAAGCCTAGTGAAAAGGAGAATCATGTCCTTCCTCATGCGGGAAAACTAAAGACACACCAATCAAGTGGGGTGGAAAAAATTTTTCCACACTCTTCAGACCAGATTCGTACTAGTAAATGAGTTCTTTGAATTGTTCTATTTTAATTTGGTCCAACTACAAAAAAAAATGTAGTAAACACTGTGGTCTATAAACTCGATCGATAATGTCACGAACTCAGCGGCGCGTGCGCGTAGCGGCTGGATTGTGACGGTTGAACTCGTCCATCACTCAGCCGTTTCCAGCTTGAATGAGTGCTCTTCCTCTTTGTGATTATACAATATTTTCTACTCTCTATTGTTGTTGTGAACCGTTGTATTGATCCCACTGGTCTACTGGAACTAGAACAGCAGAGAGGTGAACAAGTTGTACTATCATAATGCAGCCGCGACGCACACGCACGCCTAGGCTCGCGCCTCTAACGACGGATTTTATAGACTGTACCTTCAAGTGTTTCTTTCCGCAAAGACCTACATTATGTCACTTTTATTTTCTGCCATATTTTCCTGTGAGATGTGTATATTTTTATACTTTTTATACTCCTCTTCCTCATACTTTTTTAATGAGGCGATTAATAGCCATGAAATATGCATCTTTCCCTTCCAAAAAATTGCCTATAACTAGCATGTAACGACTACCATAGATCCCTTTACAAGGACCATAATTATCTTAACCATGCACATGAATAGCCATGTTTTTCCTTCATGTAGCATGTTTCTGGGAGACATTATCCATGTTATCCACGTAATTTCCCGTGGGCGAGCTGCTCGTCCTCAGAGGGTCGTGGTTAACATCCGTATAAACAACTCGCCAAGACATCCGCGTATACGTACGTAGGTGCATGGCGAGGTGATGTGATGTGTTCGAATGTCCGAGAAAGTCTTGCGTGGACGAGTTGTCGGTGTCGAATTCAATTTTTGGTCCGTTAGCGGACGAATATCACCCACAGGAAGTATAAAAGTGCTTGATAGATGTAGCTATAGGGCGACCAACTCAGTACTCATGGCCTCTCATCATTTTTTTTTGGCAATATTCACGTGGCGACCAGTGAAATCGGATGAGGAAGTGTTTTCATGAAGGCTAAACTGGATTTCGTTCCAGCTCGCGATTTCTGCTTTGATTCCTGACCACACAAGGCAAACCTATTCTTCCTGGATATCAAAGATCTGTCCAGCTGTTTTGGCCCTTTTGTTACCTCCTCGGATTTGCGCTAGAAAAACATCTGAGCTTAGTAGATCCATTTCATGCGCGAAAATGAGAATCTTGCTTTCTAGAGATATGTGAGTGCAAAGCTAATCCGAGGATCAAGAATCGGGGCAAAAAACAACAGGGAAGAATCGCCAACAGGCAGGGGGCGTCAATATTTTAATAGCTTGAGATTCTGATGCGTTAACGTCCTAGCATCTCTGAAATGTAAATAATGAGAAAAATCAAGGAAAGTATTAGCAATGCCGTGCAAGTATCCATAAAAGTAATAGTAATTGACAGTGATAACAATTAATAATAATTGAACCAAGCTTTTGCGGACTTCCCGGAGGTAGATAGGCTTTCCCACACTTTCTCTTCTCCTGGAAACTGGGACAATTTTTACCACTTCCGCGACCTCGATGTATCATTCAGTTTCACCCAGGGTAAACATGTTAACGCCCATATCAATGCTGAATAAATTGGTGTGGTGCCAAGACCTTTACCTTGAGAAATCTCAATTGACACAAGCGCAACTAAAAATCAAATCGCATCAAATATTATCACCCACTGAGTAAATAAGAACCTAATGAACTTGACTCCAGAGGTGTCCTGTGGCTGCGATTTCCACAGGCTCTCTAAATGCTTTCCCGGTGTAATTCTCACGGGCTTTATTACCGCTAACTTTGGGATCCACAGATCTATGCATTCCGTTCTCGTTTTTGTTAGAGCAGGAGGGATAAGATCGCTTTAGACGAATCTGAAATTGTTTAACGGACTTACATGGCATTTTATTCCAGAAAATTGGGTTAGGTAAGGGCTTCAAAAGGCAAGATGCTGGGTATGTTAATAGCGAGGTTCCTTAAAAACAGACATTTTCACACTCATCGACGGCTATTTTTTCCAAAAAAAGGGGTTGCAGAAATATTTTTAAGGCCTTCTCGTGTCGAAAAGTCCATGCAACATGCTTGTAATAAAACGATCCGTGCAGCATAATTGTTACCGGACGAAAAATCTCGGAAGAGAAAGGAAACAAAACCCGATAAATTCATGGTCTCTACAACTCAAATATTCAAATTTTACGGAAGGTTGATTGTTCCATACCCAGTGTTCTTCTGAATACCTGGTTGTTCACCTATTATTCCAATCATGTGATTAGTTACCCAGTAGGAAATATTGCCGAACGGTCTTGGGTTACGTGGAAGTGGACGTTTTTTGAGAAATGTTAACGATTCTTGTGGATAATGGGCTTTTGCTTGAGACCGAACCATTCTTTTTTTTGCGCCATGTTGAAGTTTGGACTGACTTGAACAGAATTCCGGCATTCTATTCACTGCTTATGTAATACTTGTTCATGTAATCATCCCTACTGATGAACTGTACCGAAGGACAAGGAGAGTGAGTTACATAACAAAAATGGATTGAAACAACATCATTTAAGGGGTGATTACCGCCGCATCTATATTTTTGAGCATTTGTTTGAAATTCGGCTAAAATTCTTCATCATTCGAGCATCCGGCTAAATTTCTTGAGGTACTTAGGTAAATTCTGGAACTGGATATGCCTCTTTGTACAGGAAGCCTCAACTCGTTGTATAGTGCATCTTTCGAAATTGGCATTGCTTGTTTTTTTAATGAGTGATCAAAGTACCTCTTTTCGCTTTATAGACCTATATGTCTCTTGGGATCTCATTATATTCGGTATTCTATATGTTGAAAGGTAAGGTTGAACATAGGTTATAACTATTAGAAAACTCCTTTGTGGCAAGTAGTAAGGTTCTAGGAAGCAATTGTTGCCTGGTATCAGGGGACTTCATATTATACTTCCGCAGTACTCTAAACTGACCTTTGCTAGTCCTTTTCACCGCCTTAGAGCCGCTGGCAATTTTGTTGATTGCAGACGTGGTTGGGGTGGGGGACCGGAACTTCCGCCTACCATGTGACACCTGTGGCAGGAAGTGATGCACGTGGCAAATTTTACCAGGAAGGAGTAAAAAAAACCTAGGAATTGAACCCTCAGACGTCAGCGCTTTATAAAATTACCCTTACCTGGATCCCAACATAATCCTTATTTCCTGTATCCCCATTTCCTTATGCTGCCTTGAAATACGTCACTTTTATGGGTTTGTTTGGCTTTGTCACACTTAAAATAGCCACCCATACTGACCCGGGTAATCTCATTCGGGTAACATTGTTAGTCCACGGCGCTGCATTCTCGTCATAGTCCTTCCGACTCAATCTCGGGCTCACCCACGCTCCTCGGCTATTGTTTAGGGGCTTGAAAATGTTATCGAAGAACGTGCGATGGTTGTCAAAACAACTCGCATTTTTTCCGGGAAATCCGGAAATTCCATGGAATACGAAGAATTTTCCAGAATTCGTAAAGATACTCCTGTCATTTCCGGCTGGTTTCATTACATTTCGGTAATTAAACTGCTGGATCTCATCTAGCTAAAAGGACATTTGAGACATTCTCGTCATTTTAATCGCTACAGCCACACTGGTGCCCGCACACCATCATACGAAGAACGAACGAGGCATACGGTAACTAGTCGAGGATTTTGAATAATTTCATGGATTAGGAGGGAAATTAAATACCAGCTAGTAGAATTCTGGCGAAATGCTTGAATATTCGCGGAACGATGACTGCTAAAGAGCATCGCAGTCCCGTAGGTCTAATCATCTACGTAGTGCAATTACGTACCGGCGTATAGTAAACAAAGTAATGTCCTTCTTGATGATTGTGGCCATAAATAGATGGCTATTCTCTGAATAGGCCGTGGCATAAGCCAGACGGTAATTACGATCCGGGAAAATTGAACAATGGGGTCATGAAAGGAAATATGTATATTACATGTCTCATGAAATAAGGGAGCAAGAACGGAGAAAACTGGTTTTGAAAAGCACAGGAGTTTGGAACTGAGTCCAGGCATAGAATAGAAAGTCCCACGAATTTTTAAAACATTAATTTTTCCCTAATTGATGGGATGAAAATATAAAAAGGCGGTACTGAAAGGTGGTTGAATTAATAGTTGAATGAATGAATGAGTGAATGGATGAATGAATGAATGAATGAATGAATGAATGAATGAATGAATGAATGAATGAATGAATAATTGAAGTGAATGAATGAATGAATGAATGAATGAATGAATGAATGAGTGAATGAATGGATGGATGGATGGATGAATGAATGAATGGATGAATGAATGGATGAATGAATGAATGAATGAATGAATGAATGAATGGATGAATGAATGAATGAATGAGGTGAATGAATGAATGAGGTGAATGAATGAATGTATGAATAAATCAATGAATGAATGAGATGAATGAATGAATGAATGAATTAAGAAAACAATTAAGGAGAGAACAAATCTGCGTATAAAAATGGAAGAAGATTGTGGATCTCGTTAACCTAATTTTTTTATTCAAGTTTTTTCATTATCATTAGAGTCAACGTTTTTTTAAATTTGGGTATGGATCCATAACTCCAAGGATCCTGAACAGCCGGGTTTTTCTTTGCCTTTCATTTGTTTTTTTTCTGTTCAAATTGGTTTTTTAATTTTTTGAATTTCAAATTCTGAAAGAACTATCATTTAGGTAGTCCAGGGCTAGGATTCATGACTACATATCATAAGTTAGCAAACCATCTTTCACCTTCTGCGTCTACTAACATTCCTTAGTCTCGCATAGCCAATCACATTAACTACGTATGCTTGAAAATCCTAGCCCAGCTCTTGCATTATTGGTTTGAAGTAACCGAAAAAGCTCCGTGATCGTTCTACCGCCGATCGAAATATTGATTTTTTAGGTCCCTCAAGTCATCGGTGACCGCGCTGGGCAACACGTTCGTGTACATCGTGGCGTTATGTGCTGTGGATCTTCTGGTTACCGTATCCATACCGTTTTCATTGTCGAACACGATCCTCAACAACTGGGTGTTCGGCGAAATAGGATGCAAATTACATTGGGCCGTCGAGTTGTCCAATAAGGTAGGAGTCATTTCTTTTTTTCTCGCGAGTGTGGTCTTTGACGTCTTTGTTAGTTGGTACCGTCTTCTTCCTAAAAAGCAATTTAATTAGGATCAGGTTGTAACAGTCAAGAGTAATTAGGTGTTCTTCATTCGAACATTCGCAAAACGCACGTATTGCCGGCGATCTATGGCGTTTCGGGTGGGAAAGCCTCAACAGGAAATACTTTTGCTACCCTGGGACCTGCGAAAATTTTCACAATAGCAATTACCCTGAACCACCATATAATCATGCCCTTAGGTGCTCAGCTTCCTGCTTTGGCAGTCTCTTGGGCTGAAAGGAAGTGTTTTGGCGGCAACGTCGTGGAATCCCGTGGGGAAATCACGGACGCGTTCTGTGGCAGCTACTTAAAAGCAAATAAACGCTTTAGAGGGTCGTATAGCATTAGAGCGTGCCGGTGGGGGGAGGGGGGTTAC
>JARK01001363.1:1480317-1491041 GCA_000688135.1 Ancylostoma ceylanicum | reverse complement strand
GGAGGGGGGGGGAGGAGGGGTGAAAAATCACGGCCGCTCTTGCGATCTATGGTTAGAAGGTCGCTGTTAGCCGAACAATACCAACAGTCTGTATTGGTTTTGTACAGGTATATGCACCATACATAATTGTTGACATGCCTGAGTGATGAAGGGCGTCGAGCTCATGCTACCTGGCCAAGAATATGCTTCTAAAGGGATTTTCCTGCGCTTAACCGGGATTTGACTAAATTTTTCTTGAATACTCGATTGAACTGAGTATTCGTACTCGGATCTAGTCGTACAATCGTATGGGTTAGAAAATTTTTTGGGCGTGGTTATATAACTAACGGCTAGGTAACCGTCCTGTCATCAGGTTTCTTTTTTCAGAACTAGATGTTGTTGTTTACCGGTTGAGCTATTAGGCATTGTTTAGCGTTTTGCCTTTAGGTTAACCTGTTTCCTTTTTATATAGTCCTTTAGGACTTCTGATGGCACATCTTTGTGGTGTACTAAGTAGATAAGAAAATAGATAAATAAAAATCGCCGGTATGCAGTCTCAGTCACTGTAATGATCGCAGTTGCAGAGAGCACCTATACAGCTGTATTATATCCAGGAAATTTTCCTGAGAAAAATACCTGTCCTCATCCCCTGCTCCCCCGTTTCTCTCAGGGATCCCTTTTCACTGCTGTGTATAGCGAACAATGTATTAGATACATTAAAAATTCGGATATTCGATTTCTTGCAATTAGGTTGTTTAAGAAAGAGGGAGCCATGCATCCTAGGAGCAAAGAAAATGAACGCCGTAATTCCTCGCGCTTTCGGAATATTCGATTTTTTCAGACGAACGTTCGAATCGTTGGTCCATAAATTGAAATTATTCGATTTTCATTCGGCCAATACACTACTTTTCAGCCTTTCTGTATCGAGTTGGGTTTGATTGGTTAAAACATCTCTGCTCTGTAACAAAAGATAACAAATTGCGAATAGTAGAAGCTCTAAAATCCCGAAACTCAAGGGCTTACGGTTATACCAAAAGTCTAAGGTGTGGTTAATCCGATGCTGATAGGGTTATCTGTGGCCTCTTATGTGTGCTCCATGATTTGGAAAAGAAAAATTCTTGGCAATGAAACGCTCTCAATTCCAGCATAACAATTAATGGAGGGACCTTCCAATTAGTGTTTTAATGAATAGGTTCTATAGTTTTTCCAATCGGCCTTCTATCACACACTTCGATCTTCTGTAACGTTTGTAACCTGAAAAATATATTTCTTAACTTCAAAATATCATACTTATCAGTGAGAGTATTGTCGTCTCAAATGTCGCTACTTACCCTTGATAATGCTGCAGTAAAGCTAGTTAGTTGAGTTAGTTCAAAGATCCCTGTTCACCAGAGATCGCTATGCACCAATTAATTGTGATTGGTTTATGCTCAGCGAAGCGATTAATTGATTGGTCAACCGTCTGAGTACATAATCAAATTTGTCATTGGCTAACTATGTCAACAAATTTTGTTCTTCAGATTGAACGGACATCGAGCTATAGCGTAGGTAAATTGAGTAGTGAGAAAAAAAGGGGGGGGGGGGAAGGTAGAGAGTACACAAGTCCGATTTTTTGTTGTTCGGGTGCAGTTTGTGGATGAAGAGTGCATCAAATCTGCACCGAATCTGAGAAAAAGTCACTGAATTTCCCTGGAGCATACGTGTGGTCCACAGATTGCGGCTAAGCTTCCTTGTTCAGAGATTTTCAAGAGTTGTAACGAATTGCAAAAATTCAATGGATTAGTCATTTAACCCTATTTTTTTTTATAAATGAACACATTATTTTCTTATTTTGTCTTGGTTTGTGGCACTTTCTTACCACTGCCATAAGCAGTTACAGTTGAAATCAAAGCGAACCAAAATTACTTCGTTAAAGCACAATTTACTCAAAACGTTACCTAACTCCATCCGAGAACCGCTACTGTAGTACTTGATGAGTTTCTCCATGTCTTTTCAGATGTGCTCGACGTTTCTGCTCACCGCTCTGGCATTTGATCGTTACATGGCCATTTGTCATCCAGAAAATAAAAGGGTACGTCAACTCGTTGCAAAACTTTTCAATTCTGCAAATTCGACCATTTTGTAGCTACGACTGCGTGCTACATCGGTAATTAAGTTGTACTTGCAAATGAGTAATTGATACGCTGTCATGTCCTTGAAAGGGATTTGTGAATGAGTACTTTGCTAGTAAAATTGAGTCCTAGTTCGCGATGAGTGTTAGGGTTTTCCAGAAATCTTTGAGGAACTCCAGCTACGTAAAGAATTGTACATCTTTGTGTAGTGATAATTGCCCAGAGAATCTCGTTAATCTAGAATCGCGCGTGAATTTGCACGTAATGGTCGCAAAGTTAGCTAATTAGGATCAAACACCAGTGTACAACTAGCGGGAAGGTGAATCATGGCATTAGTATTGTTTGCGCAAAGTCCACTGAAGCCAAAGGAAACTATGCACGACTTCGAAACTACAACAGTCAATTTATTGATCAGTGTATTTATTGATTTTTGGTAAAGTGTCAATTCCTTCAGATTCACCAAATGAGGCAGACGATCTTCATCACGTCGTTCTTAGCGCTATTATCGATTGGTCTCATCCTGCCTGTAGTGTTCTCAGCTACAGTACGGTCTTTTACTGGTCTTGGACAGTACGTCACACATAAGAAGGTGGGTGAAGAAGCCAATAAGAAGTCGTACAGTAACTAGTATCTGATTGGATAGTTTCTTTTCCATGTGGTGGGGAAATGTCCATTCAACAGCAACTACTAATTTGCTGGAAATCCATGTGAGCAGTAGAGCTAGGGTAAAACACCGCATTATACCCACCAGAGTTCGAGTAGTTCGTTTTAAACAAATCGAGAATTCGAAGGTTCGAACAAAAGCAGAGAGCAGTACTACAGGCGTCTAGAAGTGGCCCTGCCGCGACCTCAAAAAGCACGCGACGCGACCGCGCCGCTCGAGCAGGAATCCTCTCCGGGGAAACAACCCGTTAGGTTGTCTTGATAGTTATCTAATTTCCTCACTGGTCAACATCAAATGTGATGGAAAACAATCAAGAAAGCCCAGATTTGCCACTGCGGCGATGATTCCATCGTGAGCGGTGCGGTCGCGACGCGTGCTTTCCGAGGCCGCTGATGGGTGACCGCCATTGATGTCCACTGTAAATGATGTGCCACTTTTTTAAAACACGTTCGTTCCATCTACTTCGTGGGGATGTAATCGCAGAACCTGCACCCCAATCGACGTAAAATCAGAAAATTGATGCATCGTTGAGATTTCCCATGGTAAAGTCGTTGGTCCACATGCTAATGATGGGTAAACTTGAGTGGTTTTAACACAATTTTCCCTAGTAATTTCAATGATGCATACGGTCCTAGTTGTTTATAGTGTGCTGCCCAAATCTGGTCTCGTCCGTTTTCGAGCAGCTTTTAGCAATAGAGCATACATTTCTTTGTTTGGTGGGAAGCTCTTTTTCGAGCGCTTTTCTTGCAATACAGCCGATCAATAGCTATATTATCAACGCGACCAGTGGCTACTGCCTGTTCCTTTCGCGTTAAAGCAGTAACCGAGCCAACGAACTATATACCTACGCTATTCATTGAATTATTAAAAACTATCGTATCTAAATATTATTTTGGGCAGCGGTGACGTCAAACGCTCCCTGACTTTCGTGACATTCGCGTTAATTTATGCAGGGTATTTTCGATGTTATTTATATTTACTTCCTCCCTGTAAATTATTCATCTCCACCGCACTACCTGAGTACCTGAGTTGAACCTGGGTTGGCGACACGTACGAATAGATCCTGGATTGAATATTTAAATCTATTCCGTTTCTTCCAGGAGACCTACGACGTCGTCAAGTACATGTGCGTAGATGGAATGCGACGGGATATGAAACTTTTGGTGGTCGCATTTCTTCTCACCTTCGCTTTCGTACTGCCATGCACGCTGCTCACGTTTTTCTACACGAAAATCGTCCTTCGTCTGCGACGACAACAGCGGTAAGTATAGACATTGCTCCATGGCGAGAACTGGTCCCCGAATTAGTTTACTGCCTGTTCAGGACGATGTTGCAATCTCGTATTCCAATACGCCGAATCACAATCTACACAATGGCTGTCACGTTGTTTTACTTGTCCTGCCAAGTGCCATTCTGGTTGCCACAAATCTACGTCATAGTGTGCATGGTGTTCGGCTACAAGGTCAATCCTAGTCATATAACACTGACGGTGAGTTCCCTTCCGAGCCATTCAGTAGTGGAATTTTCCTGGACATCCATGATATCCAAAGATGAGAGACTGATATTTTCCTAAGTGATGGGCGCATTGTTCGCGTGGACAATGGGCGAGGTGGCGTAGGTGGTAAACTAACACCCGACGCAGTTCAACTTTTACGCAAACGTGGTAAACAGGATTCTTGCCTGGATAATCTGTTTTTGGCATTAGCTAATGAGTTTGGCGTTAATGTGTTGGCTGCAGCATGGCAGCAAATGCAAGAATATGGTAAAACAGCAGAAAGAAGCATAAAATGAGCTAAGCGAGAACTGTTCCCCAGTCTTGATTCAAGCAGGACTTGTCTAGTTCTTTCTTCAAAAAAAATCGTGCGAGTTATCAAAGTGTTTCGATCCCATCTCAGAAAAGCTAGAATTTTTCTTATTGCTCGAAGCCAACAATGAAATATGAGTTTTTTGAAGTAAGAACAACCACGTCCCACTATTGAATAAGCACTGATCGATATATTGATTGGTCACTTCCCATTTGCAATTATCTATG
This sequence comes from Ancylostoma ceylanicum, assembly GCA_000688135.1. Classification (NCBI taxonomy): domain Eukaryota; kingdom Metazoa; phylum Nematoda; class Chromadorea; order Rhabditida; family Ancylostomatidae; genus Ancylostoma; species Ancylostoma ceylanicum. Next base: position 1,486,255 of record JARK01001363.1, on the reverse strand, counting down.
CTTCTTTTTCAGTACTACTCCCATCTACTGCCTTTCGTTTCCGCATCTTTCAACTGGATCTTCTATGCTCGACTGAATAGCCAATTTAAGAAGGGACTCGTTCTGGTCACAGAGCGGATGATACGCAAGAGAACAAAGTAAGCATTTCCGCCTTTTGAATTGTGTAAGCACATCAGAACTGAAATCAATAATTACGATTTATTCATTTCTAGAAGGTTAGAAGGAAAAATACTTTTGCTGCCCGTCAAAGCCATGTAAACTTGCGTGAAACACATGTATAAGTATGTGAAATACTGTCTGCTTTTTCTTTTTGTTATCCAAGTTTTTTTTTCCTTCTCCAAATCTTCATCGCCTTCATTTTTAGAACCATAGACGTCCCATTTGACAAGTTCTGATAATAGTGGCCGTAAAAATAGAATGTCATTTTTTAGGTTCCTGTTTTGGTTAGCTAGAAATCCGCCTCTGAAGCGCAGTAGAGAGCAGAGAGAGATCACAAACTCCTTTTTTATCTAGTTATTCCTTCATAAACCAGTCCATTTCCGGGTTTATCAAACTTATCGCAGACCAGCAGCCTTGTGAAAATAATATATATCTGCAGCACATGTTGGAAATCGCCTTGATATTTCTGAAGCTAGCACGCATATCTCCAGAATTTTTCAATTTACAATAGCAGTGGTTGCTATAAGTTTTATGTTATGATAAGATTCATGTAACTTTTGGAACAAGTCAATTTTTTGTAATTGTATTATGCATCTTCATTATGATTTCTAAGCAAGAATTTATTATTCCCTAAATTGATAGGAATTCAAATTATGTTTGACCAATATCAAAATAATTTTTTCTCATTGCAAACGAAAAATCTCACCTTTTTCCACACTTACCTCTCCGTACTATTGCTTTCTCATTAAGGTCTCTTCAAAACGGTCAGCTACGCGATCGCGATCTAGATGATCTTGCTCTGGACTTGATTTCGAAGTCAGACGATGTCATCACCATGTGTCCGAACTGTGAGGTACGTACACATTATGATCGTTCTTACTAGAGGAGCTAGTGTTAGGAGCAAAATAAAACTACATAGAGCATATTAGGTCAGGAAAAATCAAAAAAATCTTAAAATCCAGTATAAATAAAATAAAAATGAAATAAAACATAAATGAAATATAAATGACAGGCTGTGTATTAAGTATAGAGGGTTACCCTTATTAAATTTGTACACATGTCAGAAGCCAATAAAACGCGGAACTCGTCCGCGCCAGTTTGTAGTGGTCCCTCAAAATCGGCTTTTTGACAGTTATTGTAAATTTGTACTGTAAATCGCTGAACTTATCGCGTTGAGTAGGCCTAGATCAGCGATGTGCGTAATAAAAATTTTGAATTCCGTAAATCGTAAATCATAAGTTTTCTAGAAATGTCGTAAATCGCTAGTCGTTACTGTAGCGTAACAAAACCATTTAATTTCAAACGCATTTTATGCCCATTTCCTCAGAGTTGAAAGATATCAAGTGCGTAATTTATAACGACTTCATAAAGCAACAAATATTGGTGCGTGAAAATTTCTTTATCCGAAAAGTAACGTGTAGAAAATGGCATGTAGTATCTATTCGAAGCCGTGAATCGCAACATTGTGGGTCTCTAGATTCTATTGTTAACCCGAAATCGAACATGAGGTAATGCACTGCCTTTAATTTGCGGATCCACGATCCTTCAAACGTATGCGTTTATATGTATTTCATCGTATATGCAGTCGCTCTGGTGACGCATACACTCACGTTATATCATTTCTATAAAAGGTGACATCTTCTCACTTTTAAAATAGCTCCACGGTATTCAATCCCATCCTGGGCATTGAAATCACCTTGGAAAAAATTTGTCCATGTCATCGTATGCGTCATCCGTCATGTTTGGTTGAAGCTCACTGATCGTAACATTTCGATTTTTATGAAAAAAAAGACATTATCTATGACACCATGTCGTTTTCTACACAATTGGATAGTCTTTTTTTTAGGCGCAGCTGACACTGAAGGCGTGCAACGGAAAGACGGTGTCCACAGCCGTACCACCATTATGAGCTCCTCTCAGATGACCAGGAATAATCTTGCTCTCTCGAACCTTCGCGAGAGATGTCGACAGATCTGAATGAACAAGAACGGGACCATCCACGAGTATAATCAGGATCATTAGTTTCCAGAACTTGTTCTTACATTCCACGAGATTACCGTCAAAAATTCCCGGTAGTTCCATAGCAGGAACGAAATTTCCATGTGTGCGGTGACGATAGTCCCACATGGGGATGTTGCCAAGTTATGGGAACAATGGAGGAAATGTTGTGCCACTAATTGTGGTCCAACACTTCAGCTGGTATGATTAATTCTTGCTGTACCAGTATAGCTATTGAATTGTCTTTCGCAACTTTTCATTGTGCATCTGCTGCTTGTCAAAGGATTTTCGCATTTTTTTTTCGGTAGGCACTATAATCCATGCAGGAAAAATTTCGTAAATTGGCGCGCCGCCACCGCCTCGTTGTGCATGTAGTCTGCTGTAGCCCATGTCAAAGACCAACTAACGCCGACGTCTCCAAGGCGCACTCTTATCGCTTCTACGTCAGCACATCGCCGCCCATTTGTTGCATTCTTTGATCTCATGTCTGCTCTGCAATTAATGTTTGAAAATTTCGTCCCCCCCACGTGGCCAAATATGCATATTCGCTCGAATGAATGCCATTCGATTTCATTCGCACCGTTCATTCCTCAGAATGAGCACCCTCTTCGCTTCATGACATGTTTATGCTCTGCCGCTAGTTTTTTTCTGGCTTGGAATAAGAATTTCCCAAGGGTTCACAATTGCTTTTATCTAATTTTGTAACGTGTTGCTTTGTTTCATTGTCGCGGGTCTGTTGTCACAATTACAACGCGGTTTCTCACGTAATTTTATGCAAATATAAAGGTTTTTCTTTAAAGTTTGTTTATGTGCAGCGTATAATCCTGCTTGTCGACGTAGTTGTATACATAAATTGCCACAGACAAAATATCACAATTTAGGTCTATTCAATTCATACGTATATGTTGATTGGAAATGTTGTTATGTAGCATTAGGTATCACTCGGTGTGCAACGTGCGTGCTTGCAACTATTGACATTCCGAACCCACGCTTATCCGTGGTCTTCCGGCGTGCGATCGAGCAGTCTTGCTTTCCCAGTCTTTCCTTTTTTCAAGCGGTTCTCGTGTTTAAGGACTTCGTCGCAAACGGCTGCGACAAAATTTTTGCAAAGCGAGAACATTTGAAACTTCGTGCTGCAACGAAAATCTCTGAGTTTCTTGAAAAATGGAAATGAGGTTGTGTCAATTGCCGCTCTTGCCATCAATTTTATTTTGCAGTATAAGGGCAATCTATACAGTGTGTATCATAAATATACGGGCACCCCAAAAATGGCGATATCTGCTTTCGCTCACATTCCTGGCAAAAGCCACTGCGACCAGTGAATTCGGCGTGCCCGAAAACCCTGTATCACCGCAATTCAGTTTCAAAAATGGAGAAATTAAGTGTAGCCCGTATTCGGCCCCATATTGCAGTGTATCATAATTATACGGGCACCCTCAGTGAAAAATAGATAAAATCATCCATTTATCCGGAATCTCCTGCCTCAAATTCGCAATAAGTGATGATAAGCACTCCTCAGTTAGGCTCCCACTGTGGCAAGGATCGGAGCCTTCTGAGGCGGAACAGATGCAGATATGAACTCGTCACTTTGCAAACTTCAGCAACCGCAGGATAAGCTAGCGTATTGGTCGGAATTCAAGTAACATAGTCGCCTTCATCGAAGATTCAATGCCCACGGTTAGAGTAGGAGCCCTGGAAGGTAGGAGAAGCCATAACAGTCACATTGTGGTCCACAAACCATGCCGTCCTCGAACGACCGTAGTGGATGGCCGTTGTTCTGCTGGAAAATGAACAGAATTCCATTGTGTTGATTCTGGAAGAACAAGAGCTGGACGCGAAACACTTCATTGTAGTCGGATCAGTTTACTAGAGTTAAAATAAAGGCGATGTCGACTCCACCTTTCGGACAGGAGCGGCTCCACACCATGACTGTGTCACCTCCGCAATACCGCCTGCTGAAGAACTGCGGCTCGTTGCGGAGATCCCTCCAATTTCCATCAGACCATCAAAGTTGAACTTATTTAAGTCAAAGCACATCACCTGGACATGAATTCCAGTCTTCGTGAGTCTCAGAACAACTATGCTAACCTTTCACCAGTCTGTCGCCAAGTTCTTCCTGGCAAACCGCAGCCGTGCAGCCTTATGGGACCTCGTCAGCCTATGAGCATGTCGAAGGAGAAAGCGGACAGTCTAGTCGTTTTATTTTATCCTTCTCTATACCGTCGTTCTAGAGACAGGAGTCGATAATTGGCTCGAACCGCGATGCTGTGCACCATGGTGTTCAAAACCATCAGTCCTACTCGACGCTCATCTTATGATGACAGCTTCCCTGACCGTGCAGATCTCTCATACAGATCGTAGGAGTCGTGGATTTTCACCAAGGCGTCGACTGCACTCGAATTCTGGTCAATATGCGTGACCACCCTGCTTTTGCTGAAGTTTGCAAAGTGACGAGCCCATATCTGCATCTGTTCCGCCTCAGAAGGCTCCGATCCTTGTCACACTGGAGGCCTAACTAAAGAGTGCTTATGATCACTTATTGCGAATTTGAGACAGGAGATTCCGGATGAGTAGATGATTTTATTTATTTTTTTACTGAGGGTGCCCGTATAATTATGATATACTGCAATATGGGGCCGAATACGGGCTACACTTAATTTCTCCATTTTTGAAACTGAATGGCGGTGATATAGGGTTTTCGGGCACGCCGGATTCTCTGGTCGCAGTGGCTTTCGCCAGGAATGTGAGCGAAAGCAGACATCGCCATTTTTAGGGTGCCCGTACATTTATGATACACACTGTATTAGATGCGTAGGACTGACGCGCGTGCGAGTCGCATCGCAGTCGCAGCTCAGTCGCACGCGCTTACATCCTCGCGACGGCCGCGCGTTCTTTTCATTGAGAATTTGGTGCCGCCTTGACCGGTCTTCATAGAAAATCTTCCGCAAATGGATGCGTGCGACTGAAAGTCGCACGCAAGTCGCATCAAGTTTAAATTACCCTATAGGTGGTTCAGAAAAGAGGCGGTAGTGCATTCACAGACCAAATGTAGGCTGTTTGGTTGTGCACTATCAATCGTACTCGATATTGATTGAAAACGACCGCGTCTCAGTCCATGGCCTTTCTGTCAGTACCGACTACCGGTCAAATGGAAAAAAAGAAAGCTATACCCTACGTTCTAACTAATTTATAGCACCAAGTCTTGTGTTTTGACGACGATGACGAGAGTATTGTATGAAGCTCATTTATTATAAAAGCGTACGTTAATCCAGCCACATTTTGCAACTCTCTTCTTCTTGGTATCCTAACCTAAGCCAGTTTACCAGGAGAATCCTTCGTGAGGCATCTATGGGAAATGAAACATCACTCCTTTTCCCCATTATTTAGTGCAAAAGAGCCTCTAAGCCAGGTTACCGGTATAGCCTGACGAATGAACGCTTTAGTTCGTGAATACCATTCTTTCCGTAACGTAGGTGGTTAAGTTGCAGTCATAGTGCGTTGTAGCTCGTACGTATGTAGACCCACACAATAGAAAAAAAAACAAATGCGTATCGATCCTCGTTGATCGGATTCCGACGAGGATCGATACGCATCTTTTGTTATACGGCCCGGACTCCGACACACTATAAATACACGTTTAATGAGCTTACGGATATGAAATTTTCCAATGCGCACCTGTTTCGACACCTTCGACCTTTAATTCATATCGACATCAATGCCTACTTGGATCCACATGTCTTTAGCCTATGACCCCGAAGCCCAAGTGCCACCCCCCCCCCCC
>JARK01001363.1:1460591-1480204 GCA_000688135.1 Ancylostoma ceylanicum | reverse complement strand
CCCCCCCCCCCCGCAAGTGAAAAAGAGAAAGGAAATGGTAATTTCTTGGTGTGGGTGGCAAACGCGAAGCCATAGGACATCTCGCGTCATCTACAGTCTCTTGATGGCATGTTTCCGGCGACACATTTGGAATGAAAGTGGAGTTCCCAGAACCAGAGTGTAGGAGGCGGCATAGTGCACGATCCTAGGTCTTCTTCCTGGTAAATTAACAAGTTCCGGGGTATAGCCACTGAAATCTTGTAATTGAGAATTCGAAGCGGCCACTACGCCGAGCTGGATGAAGGCGCTAAAAGTAGCCAATGTTGGACGTTTGGACACTGTCGGCAAAAAAATCCTCTCGAATGGATAGGGAAAAAGGCGAAACGTGGGAGTGAGAGGTTTTTTCGAAGTAGCAAGCGCATAAGGAGGGTTGCGTAGGCTTGAGAAGCAGTGAGTTTAGCTGCATAAGCAATTCTGGAAATGGTCTACGCCTTATTTCCTTTTCTCTGAGCTTGACCTTATAGTGTAGATAAACAAGTAATCAAATAAACTGTATAGTAAACAATATAAACTCTTGGTTCGTTACGTTTACTTATTGCTCTAAAATTGTTGTTGGTGGATTCAGCATTGTCAAATATATCGATTATTCACGAGGTTTTTCAAAATCTGATTAAACAAAATATTCATAGTTACCAACTCATCTACCAAGTAGAGTGGGGGAAGTCGTTTGATGTAGTCGGATTAGCGAGTATTCTACAAACGTTAATGAGCTATGAATAATTGTCCTTGGATGACCTACTCTGAAGCATAGCAACACTGAGAATCCAACTCAGAGTAACATCACTTCACCACGTCATCCTACATTAGATATGGGAACATGTCCATCAAATCGGAAGCACACGAGGAAATTCTGTTAATGTCTATTTTCGTGCATCCGGAATGAGTACCATGAGCAGCATGGATAGCTCATAAAGTACTTGAGGCAAACTTAATGTAGGTGGTGTTTCAAGCCATTCCTTTTTTCTCGCTGCATTCTATAATAATATGTGAATGCTACAGAATGACGTGAGTGTATCCTGTGACGGAAATCCCATTTCTTTGAACTCAAGCCATTTTTTCTTTTGCACAGAAGGCGCAACTTCTTTACAAAATAAAAAAAAAACTCGTTGCTGAAATGCGTGATACAAGCATGTCTACGATTCTTTCCCCATTATCTATTTATAGACCGATCCTATGGACTTTTTCTCATTTTCGCTCCAACCCGGATTAAAATGTGCCTCTTTGGAGCAATCCACAACGCTGATTACGAATCTGATGGCCACTTATTATCAATATCCTAAAAATACCATGCATTTTATCCTCCTTTTCACATTCGGCAATGTTCCAAGCAATTTCAAAAAAGTTTGTGCAGTTTGACTGCAATCGAAGCGACTCCATCCAGGATGCCCTTATCCTTGTCAAGCTGATGAAGATCGCGGGGGACGTATTAAGTAGTGAACCCCGAACACTACGGGAGTGGCCCTTGAACTTTGGATCTCCACCGGACTCGAACCAGCGACCGTCCGACTGATAGTCAGACGCTCTACCAATCGAGCCATCAGGACATGTTACCTCAGGGGGCATCGTCCAGGATCTGCGGGGGCTCTCTTGTGAAAATTTGGAAGATGCAAAAACTCTGGCGATGGCGAGCCTCGAACTTGCGACCTTCAGGTCCATAGTCGACTGCTCTGCCACTGAGCCATACGTGCAGACTCTTCCTTGAATGCGGCGCCAGAAAACGTGAGGAAAACCTAGGAACCATCAACTCTTTGTTTAATAGACACTGAGTTTCAATGATAATGCAGCCTATCCCTATGGAGTGAGTTCATTTTCATGGATAAGAAGGGCATAGATTTCAAACTCTTCTAAAAATTGAATGCCCTTTCACGTAAACAATGCGATGGCGAATTTTCCAAAAAATATCACCAACTATAAAACACAAAAAAGAGGATTGTTTCGAGAATGTGTGTATGTATGTAGAACTTCAGCTTACGATAACTAGCCACTTCAAATGTTGAGCAATCTGAAATTCTCAGCATATGCACACATTCAAAAAACGTCAATCTTTTCCAGCTTCAAAGTTGAAGCCAGCGCTAATAGGTTTGAAGAAAACAATAGATTTATCCAGAATTGGTGGCTGAAAAAAGCAAATAGCCTTATGACTTGCAGGTGGAATACTGAATAAAAAATAAAATAAAAATTAACTTTTGCGTGAGCAGATCCAAGCTCCCCACCCACACTTTCACTTGGTATGTCTTTTTTCAGTATGTAGTGATTAGATGCTCTCTTTAAATATTGTTTTCAAATTCTGTGCATACTTATTCTCTTCTATACGGAGAAATTATCACGTGTTTTATTTTTAAAGAGTAATCGGTAATGTTCTATTGTATTAAAAAAGGATTGAGAAACACATTCGACAGAAAATACGAGAAAGCATTCCAAGAAATCCTGGGAAATAGCTTCATTGTTAGTCCTTGGGCAAATGAATTCGGAGGGTGCGTCCGGGTAAGGATAACGGCTAAGTGTTCCTCGAGACACCTGAGAGACTCCCGCACCAACGGAACCCAGAGAACCTCAACAAGAATTTCTCTTCCTTGTCAAGAGCAGAAGGTTTAAGGTCTGTACCATCCCCTCGTACTTTAACCATTCCTCCATTATCCGGGCCGTTATCCAATGCTAAAGACTCGGATGAGGGTGCGGATAACGGATAAGCCGAAACGGCTGAACAAAAACCGGATACGGATAATCAGCTCTGGATGTGGAATAGCGGTAAGATTCGGGTGGATAAACCAATCCACTATGTCCTGGCATACTGTGGAAATGTTAGGATTTCCGGTGCCCTTTTTCGGATAGAAATGTGATCATTACCACCCTGAATCAGAAACATGTGCATATACGAGACGCACTGATACGCCTGGGATGGATCAGAGCGTCACAAAGCTTAGCGTCCTGATAACTTCCTCAGGCTATGATAAGCATAAGATAATCCTGATTATGATAATGGATTTGCATGGAGTGTGTCTTGCTGAACCTGACTCACCTCAAGTCTACTGCGTCCAGAAAAGAAACAACGGTAAAACACCGTCGAATCCTTAGCCCTTTCTTCTTTCGTTCAAATCCTGTTTCGCTTGCAAATGCGTTGTCGCTTTCCCACTTTCTGCCTTTTGCAATTACTGGGCCATGAGGAGTTGGAGGACAGGGTAAATAAGCCCTCAGACAAACGTTCGAAATTTCCGCGGAGCTATCTCGAGACCTACCGCAGGTGACCCGGCTCCGAAATCAATCAAGAGTGATGTAATTTGTCAAAAACGAAATCACCCTTGACTCGAGTGAACGTATAACACCGAGCAACATAGGCCATGGACATCTCCACATCTTGAGAGTTCAAAGACATGTGATCTGGAACCCCACCAAAAGTGCTTTATAACGTACCAGTAGCTACTCTGGAAATGCCTTTTTCCTGAAAAGATAACCTCAACAGGTGTGCCCTATGATTGTGCTACGCATCTGCGTGAGGTTTCATTGTTAGCGATAACATGGGAAATTTCGTTTTTCTGAAAATCTATGCAAAAATAGAATGAATTTTGCTCGATACGATAGTATCCTTGATCATCGTATTTTTCTCGAAGCTCCGCGGAATATCCGGAAACCGCGAAAATTCGCGGAATTTCCGAAACTAGCAATTCCTTCGCGTCTCCAATCGGAACTTCCGCGGAAGTTCTGAAGAAATTGATTAGTGACATCACATTTCCGCGGAAGTCCCGAAAATCGGGCTCCAATACTAGACCAAGCTTCGCGGAATCTCCGAAATTTGGCAAGCTCCGCGGAAGTTCTGAAGGTTTGTCTTGATACAACTCAACTCTGTTATTGACAGAATGTATGTTCATCTTTTTTGATGGGAAAAACCGAGAAAAAACTAACCTCACGGCTTATTTTTTAGGCAAAAAGGATGAGTCGTAGCGCCCTGTACGACTGTTGAGCTGCTTTGAACATGGCCTGCATTGATTTAATTGTTTTTGAAATCTCTTCTTTTCAAATTTTTGAATCAAAGTGACACCAACCCCTCCCTGAGGAGGAATTTTTTGTGCGTTCTGTTGCGTCCTGCGGCTGCGTGCGATAGCGGTAGGCAGAATGCTTGTTAGAGTAGCAACTGAATCGTTGAACAGATCTCCTCCATTTATATGGATCTCCTCATACACCTGGATCACGGAAGTCACTGGGTCAGGATAACAGAGATCACCTAGGATATTCCTGGATCTACTGGAGGGTGGTCATTGTGATCACAGGGATTCGAGCTCTAGCACTTTCCATAGTTCACCACCCCAATTCGATTGCGTGTGACTATTAATGCCCAACTGGGATTCAAACTAAGTTACATAAAGCCTCCTCTATCAGAATGGATGAGTTTTCCTTTCACTAGAATGTGTATAATTCATCTTCGCAGTTCGGCTAGTCCCCTCAGGTTTCCCGTAGTCGAGTACATATAAGTCAGTGTACCTTCCATGACTTTGCGCACTATTTCCACTTTTTTGTCTGGCCCTCACTTCTTTGTTGAACTGTGAGGTGAGCTCATCGTGCGCATTGACTTCGCGAAGCCAAGGGCTCGACGAGCGTTTTTCAGGTGAGCGTAACACATCGTGCATGGTGGGGGCACCAAGGAACTCGCACAACCGGTCTAGTTATTAGCCCCGAAACGGGATGTGTTGAAATTCATCATTATCAAAGTAAAATGTATCTATCTCTTATTCTGATCATTTGACTTCTTGAAGCTTGTTGGACTTAATGGTATCATGCTGCTATACAAATATATACACTCTCTTCTTATGGGTTTTCGATCACCTGGGAGGTAAATTACTCATTTAAGAAGTGACCTGCAATGTGAGCTTAGCTCAGCTCACATGAGGATTACTATGGGCCTAGATTACTATGCTTCTCTCAACGATTCTTGAGCTTGCAGCTATTTTGAGAGTAATTACTCGCTGATGAAGACTTACCTCCGCATGACGCACTTGAGCCGATGCATACCACTCATTTCAAACGCACTGTTAAGTAGTCTTAAGTGTTAGCTCAAGACAACGTTCTGAATACGGTAGTCTATTCATCCCGCTTGTACAGTAGTTATTAAGGCGTTTTTCTCAAAATCTGCACTTCAATTCTAGTAACCTCGAATGAACCGAACAATCTTGTGCACTTCAAGCCGGAAGTTCGCTTTCCTTTTCAGTCGATTGCAAGAAATGTGGCAGCTCAACAGTTTTTTGCCCACGGACTTGGGAATTGTTTCTGAATCCGTTTTCATTCTTATTGTTAAGCTTTTTGAAGATCAATTTCAAATGGCAATATTTTTAGAAATGTTCATGAAATCCTCAAATGTACCCTTTAATTGCTTACGTTTTTCAGCTACAAACCTTCCTTTTAGACTCGAACGAGGCGAAGCTTTTGACGCAGTGCATACATAAGTTCATTCTCGTTACCCTTTTCTTGCTCTTATGGCCTCTAGATATTTATTACGTCCGTGCAAAAGTTCTGGGACAGTTGCACCTAATTTCTTTGACGCGCCATAACTCATCTCAAAGTCAACCATTTAATCCGAACCAAAAAGCATTGGCATCTGTGTAATGTTGTCAACAGGGTGCGCTAACTATTTTTTTCCAGAGGCACAAAATTTGACAGGTCCATACTCGAAAGAGCGGCACACGTCGTTTTTGAGTAGGGTATGTTCACGAGATGTTTTGCAGCGGATGTAAAGTCGTAGAGGTTTGGAAACAAGACGTTCTTCTGGAGGTTGGTCTTGAGAGTATACATACTGAGCTAAAACTTCGGGAACCAATTGGTTATTTTTATTAGACGGTTGACATTGCAACACGTTAGTGTGTGCTATACCGCAGCAGATATGGCGGACTCACACAATATCCACCTCCTCATATTTCCTTTCATACTAATTCCCCCCAAGTCATGTGGCATGAGTGGCTATTTTCCTCGCTAAGTCCTGCACACTTTCCACTAGGTCTGATTCAACCCACCCTTTTCGGGAGCCTTCGTGCAGGTCAAATTGCTGATCAACGTGTGGGGCATTCTGCAAGCTCTCATCTCCGCTCAGAAATCGTAAGCACCTACGAACTGTTCCCATTTCGGAGAGAATACCCTACACAAACATATTCTTTATTGCGGTGGTCGCTTTTCCTGCGAATTGGCCGAATTTGAATTCATAAAGCAAAATTTCGCGAAATTGCTGATTGCACATAGCATTGCTTTTATACCTGAAATGCAGCGACGCTGTGACGTAGATCAAAGCCAAAAGTGGTAAGGGCTACCAGCGCACATGGGAAGATTTGCAGAATAATGCATCAGTAAGAAACAAAACTATGTTAAACAGCGAATTACCACCAACTGCCCCGGAACTTTTGCACGCACCTAATATATTCATCAAACAGCCAATGTTGTGTTTCATTTGCAGCAGTCAGATTCTTGGATAAGGAACCATAGATGGAGGCTCCCCCGATCCCTTGAAGAAATATTCAGCCGAAGCTCCACTTTTAGCGGCTAAGCTGTGTACGCCTGGCCTAGTGGATAGAGGGGTTGTTTATCGTCCCAGCGACCAAGTGTTCGGAACCCGCTCGGTGCCGAACTTTTTCAAATACTATGCTGTCTACCCCTACGACCGCTGTACTTATCCAACTAACTCCCGCACAAAAAGTAGCCCGGATGGCTCAGTGGTTAGAGCGGCAGATTCTGTCCGGCAGAACCTGTCCCTGTCGCTGGTTCTGCTCCGTTGGAGATCCAGAGTTATGCGCAGTTTCTGCGATGTACATAGTGTTCGGGGTTCACTGCACGACGTCCCCCGTGATGTCCTTCGGGTAATCCAGGAGGCCGGGATGGCTCAGTGGTTAGACCAGTATTCTTGGACAAGGTTCATCTCACAAATGATTTCAGAACGCCCTTCAATGCGGCCTTTTTCCCATCTTAGCGAACGGTTTCACATAAAACCTTGATAACAGCGTCATAGTTATTTGTACTATAGTGTTCTCTCAGTTATTTCTCCGCCAAAAACTCACCCTTTGCCCACACTCGCAAACTAGATAAGGTTAGGGGTATTTTTTGAGCTAAGAAGGGCATTTACACGTGGCTTTCGCTTTGCAGCAGATGGCTTTGTAACATATTCCGATGAATTCGGGTTGTTGTGGCTTTTTTTTCATAAAATCCACCAATTCTTCATGTTTGGTGGGGCCACTGGATTTGCAGACGAATAGAATGGTTTACAACTGTTTATTGATCACAGTTATTGTCCGCCTCAGTTCACACCACGCAGGGTTCTCTGAGTTGGACTATGACAGTCACTGACGACGAATAGGGCCAATGCCGGTTTATGTCTTCGTCAGACCACGCCACGAAGGGTCCCCTGACTTCAGACCACGGCAATAGGCGGTGGTGACAATAGAGACGTCAAGACGAGGCCAGATCTGTGCATCCAGGGCATTTTATGCAGAATATGTGGGTGGAGTTGGCCTAGATGCTCATATCTGCACAACAGGTACCTACTCCAAAGTAATAACCGCCACCGGTACCTACACAAGTGCTATCATTAGTATGACTTGGCGGTTTACAAGTACCTATCATAAACAACGGTATCTGTCCATGACAAAATGACACATTTCTAGGACAGAAGTGAAATATACATACACCTAAATAAGGTTGGTATTATTAGAATTGATAGTTATCAACATCAAGGATATCAAGAAATATTCCAAACCGACATTATTATATAAGGATTTGCAGGTTGGAAGGCATGTCAATACTTCAAGGAAAAGCCGGCAAACGACTTACAATAACTTACGCCCACTAGTATTTGCGAAAGTCCCGCACCGGGCCAGTTTCGAACCCTTCGTCGGCAGAATGATGGAGAACCGTTGTATCCACTAGGCCACGTGTACACATCTTAAGCGCCCGCGCGATTCACTCACAAACCAACCACTTCGTCTATCTCAGAAATTTATGGAAAACGTTGCCGAAAGCCTTCCTAGATTATTTGAAGGAGACCACGGGGGACGTCTCGCAGTGAACCACGAACACTGCAGAGCAGAAACTGCGCTTAACTTCGGATATTTGACAGAGTTGAACCAGCGATAGGGACGGAATGCAGTAAGCCGCTCTAACCACTGAGTCATACGGGCTACTTTTTGTGTGGATGTTTGTTGGATAAGCGCAGCGGTCGTACGGGTAGGCAGCATAGTATTTACAAAAGTCCGCCACCGGTCGGGTTCCGAACTCTCGGTCGCTAGAACAACGAATAATCGCTCTAACCAATAAGCTACGCACGCATATTCCGAGGGCGCGATTCACTTACACCATTCAAACTCACCTGTGCCGTATTTAACTCCCACTATGTATTACCAACATGTCTTGCTCCCCCTATATTCATTTCAACCCATCAAACAACTCTGACGACACGAAGCGATCGTGTGGAATGTGCCGCGTTGAGCCATTGTGTCGCAAGCCTTCAGCGACCGAAGAGCATTACCAAGAAAGCTGAGCGAAGCGCGATTTGACTGAAATCGTCACCGCTTTCAATTGCTCTTCAGCGGATTAACTAGTCTCAGAAGATGAACATAATGTCAAGCGTGTGTCTCGTCAACTATCCATCGAAATAATGTCAATCTTTGCAATAGCACAAAGATCACAGCCTTCTCGGAATTCGTCATTATCTGGAACTATATATGTAAACCAGACAGAAGCGAATAAATTATTGAGCTGCTTCAAAAAGACGCTCTGGTTTGGTAGGGATTCAATTGACAAACAAACTAGCACAACAAGCAGGCTAGCGAGCTGTGACGACTAATCCTGCTCCATTGGGTGGAACATTCCACGAATGATTCGGTAACTAATACTCAGTCTACAAAGTCCCTTCCCATACGATATTTGAGAATTTTTCGATATTGCCTACCTTTTTCACCTCCATTTTCACCCACTCTGCTTTCTTTTCCAATCTAGAATCTTCTCAGCCATCTCCATCATTGAGAAGTATCAGAAGCATCTCTTTTCACAGCAAGAACGGAAGAAAATTGCTGTAGCTTGAGCAGGGAACCCCGCAGCAGATAAAGGTAGAGATCCATAATCAGCGTCAGAAACTGCATATGATAGTGGATGTACCGTTAGAATTGGCTAGACCCCCACCTCCCTCTCCAAGTATGCTCCCCTATTTATCCCCATGGCATACTCGACAGCGACACTGCCGGTGTGAAGAAAATGAATGAAACTGATGGTAACAAAGTGTTACACGTTCTCATGTCTTATCACACTATTTGCGTTGGATAGCATGTTGGTGTAGGATCAGTTGCACGAAAACTTTCTGGGGGAACGGTCGAAGCGACAGCGTCGCTGTGAAGCATGCCTATCCCTTACTGGATAAAGTATGTAGTACGTAGGTAGAGACAAACAAGCATAATCCAAGATCTCCCAGCACTTTCAGTACCAGCCCTTTCTCTTTGCTTAAACTTCCTTAAGTGCAGCATAAGTACGGATACATGCATGGAGCAGCTGTCTGGAAGATTAGGTTCATATTTTTCTGGAAATCGGTTTTTAGCTTTGACGGGCCAACGATGTGACGTCTACATGGTCTATAAAATACTACACTACTGGGACTTCGAAAAATCTAAACGATTGTTCTCAACGATAACATCCATAAGCAGAGGTAGTAAATTTAAAATCTTTCATAGACGACCACGAACTTCTGTTAGAGCTAGAAGTTTCACAGTGCGAGCGGGTGCGACATAACTCTCTCTGAGTAAAAATGCATCTCCACTGAACTTTCTCGCTTCCTTCAAAAGATTTGCCATCAATAGGATAACCTCCCATTAACAAAGTAATGGTGCAGTTTCAACTTTATGTATTGACTGCAGGAGATAGTGGTTAATGCCGAATTGTATTGAGAAATACTGATTTCAATTCATGATACTAGTCTCAAATGTCGTCTTTACCTATCTAACGTCTGTCTTAAACAGCGCAATAAATGTACGTATGTATGTATGTAAGTTCTGCCTTTTTCCCGCTAAAATTGGAGTGAAAATAGAAAATTGTCACTGTTATTTGCTTCTGAATTTCGTTTTGTTCTCCTTTCTGACATTTTTTTTTCATATTAGCGTAATGTGACGTAGTAGATTTCGGAAAAGTCTGGTGCTGGGAATTATTTTGTACCAGCTAGCTGTGAAGTATATCCACTACTGGCAGGAGTTTCTACCGAGAACTTTTGTTTTCCAGCAACACTGCTTTGGGATAACCCTCTGTGCTCACAAGGAGGTCCTTCAGATCATGCGATGTGCGATATTTTTAGTGGAAAACGCTGAAGTTTATCCTAGACGAAAACAGAATTTCATCGTTGTCACACTTCCGTTAATCAGCTTTAACACCCCCATATCCGTTTGTTTGTACTCTATGATGTCTCCTATTTTGGCTAGCAGTTCTACTGCATTTCTTTTTCCTGAGACTTGACGTGTATTAGAAGAAGACTCTTGAATTTCATGGAAAATGCAGCTCAGACGTTCGCTTGGTGACCACAGATTGCTAATCCTACGCTTACGGAATTGAGTTCAATTCAGCTTTGAGGTTTCGGTCTGCTATGCAGTCTACAGCTTCTATATAAGGCATGCTCTTGCGTTGAGTCACGGATTATTGTTATGGTTTATTTTTAGTCATGGATTTTGAAGCGGCCCAGATTCTATTTATGCCGTTATTTCTACACTATTCTTAGCTACATGAAAACATGAAAGACACCCTGGCAAGAACGCTCATATTTGTTTTAGATCGATATTGATCTTCACATCAACCATATACATCCACTTTACCAAGATGGATTTTGGCACCTTTGAATTTTGGCTCTTGTTTTGGTGTTCATCTGCGCGGGTTGCAGACCCTGACAGAATAGCCTCCTTGGTCCAGTTACTTCCGGATTCACGTGTGGCCGTTTGGTCTAATCGAAAGCTGCACCATGCTAGACCATAGCGACGAACCGGCATCTTAGAACATCTTCTATATATGGTATTTGGTGGTCAGCCGATTGGGTCCAAAAACCCACCGATTCACTAAGCTTTCTAAATGTAGATTACCGGCTTGCGTATTGACTTCATCAGTGAACTATTCCTTAAATAAATAAACAAACAAATAATTGTTTGAAATTATAGAAACAAAACGAAAAAAACAAGGAGGAAGTGAAAAACCGAGAAAACGCTCCGTCTCGTTCTTTCCCTCAGACGGAGAAAAGGTAAATAAAGTAAACAACCTCCCCCGGAACTCGAAACCTCAGTTCGTTCCACTGTGTAGATATGTAGCTAATAAACTCGTGGTGTTCAGTGTAAACTCCTCTTTCAACAAGTTTATAGATCACACATCAACATGTGACGGCCATTTTCCTAGTAATATAGCAAAGCAAGAGACTGATGTTTGAAATTCTCCTCCCTCATTCGAGACAAGGTTCCCTTATGCGACCCCTGTAAGTGGTATTGCAAACATCATCAGACCTTGCACTCCTACTGCCTGTCTATGCTTGAATTAGCATTACACGCGCATCTTTCAAGTGCTGTGATAGAGCCATGCAAATCGCATGCACATCCGAATCTTATCACTTGTCAACGCCCTTCCTAGTGCAAGAAATTTATGCGAGTTTTGATGTGAAAGCTACAGCTATTTCAGAACCCTCGCCAAGCGCAGCTTTCTCATTTTCCGAAAAAATTAATCTCACAAAAACAGAGGCTTCTCCACGCGTACATAATTCATTGACGTGTTGAAGACTTCAAAAAATGCCCCTCTTTTCTTTGAACATGTGGAGGTCAGAAAATCTTTGATAGATTAGATCACTTCTCGATCAATTTGTTTTTGACTTTTCCACAAACAAATAATAAAATAATAAAATAGATCCATAAAATAGATAGTTTTCAAAAGAGTTGATGCAGAAGAACCACTGCCAAATCTTCACTCAACTCACTTTAACTCTCTCGCCTTACTGATTTTCTCAACACGGATATAATCAAATGATGTTTCCGTCATTAAAATTTTCAATTCTGCAAGATATCAGACTCTGCGTGGACTACAATTTCGATTTTACGTGGATCACAATATCGATTTCATCGATTTTGGGCGGAGCATTCCTAGCGTCGCGATCGTGGGCGACGCGGTGGCAAAGTCTGCAATTGGTCAGTCAGTCCGATCAGCCAGTCGCAGTGCTCGGTCGGTTCGACGCTTCACTCTCTACTCGCATTTAGTATTTGATCTTCAACATTTTCCTATTAAACTCGGAATTCTCTTCTCTACCAGAAAGAGAATGTTTTTCTTTACATATCGAAATTACTCGCCCACTACATAATGATGGAAGTACTGTAACAAAGCTCAGGAAAAGTTCTATAATTATGATTTACAATTCTCGTCTCTAGTCCGTTCTAGTTTACCCTCGTTGTTTGTCAAGTAATAATTCTGCTACGGTAGCTTTAATGTCAAGTCTTAATAACTGCGATCGGCCTTGCAAGAGTGGAGACGTCAAAAACTCCTTTCATAGTGCCGATTAGCAGATAGCTGCTGCAGCATCGAGATTAGCATTCTAGAAAGCATACAGTAGGACATATCTATAACCAGCGCAGCTACAACTCCGTGCCAATGTTATTTATAGGATGCTTCTGAACGCTCCCGATTATTTACTTATTCACTACAGATTCGATCTTTCTAGGAATGCAATTCATTCCTGCCAAAGTCCTTAACCCATAAATTGAAAGTGATCAACGAGTGAAAAGTGAAGAGCAAGAGTGTAACGAAAGTATGGGCAATTATGAGTAACAGCAAACGAAACAAAAAGTAACAGTAGAGAAATAGTGATACGTGGTAGACTTCAGCCTCAAAGCTGTTCCGTTTAATAGACAGGAAGAAGAATGACATTGTATGAAGGTAGCGCGGAAGAGCGGATTCAGGTTTCGAATCTAGCAAGACCTTGCATTGCCCTTCATAGATAATGCATTAATGGGCGAAGTATATAACTATAACAATACCTTGATACTCTAACAGCAGCTTGCAAAACTTCAGAGGCATTGTTCATTTACGCAAAAAGTCCAAAGATGAATTGCAAGAGAGAATGCCTCTCCATCACACGGGAACTTTCGCCATATCTGGGATTGCTCTTCTGATTCCAAAGAAGGCACCCAGTCTTCCGCTCTAGTGGTCAGTTAGCGGTCGCTCCGGTCGTCACGTCACTAACTACTGTGACCCCAAAATGGTGAGCGTTTGGTCTAGCAGCTAGCTCCATGATTGAAAAACCGGAATCAATTTTGTGTGTATGGTTCTTGAGAGATTTGACTGGGTGGTTTGCTTATCGAATCGTCCATTCCACGCTCTGAGGACGGCGATTTGCAGGAACGTGAGCCAAAATGAACTGATTACCAATCTCGTGCACAGCCCACATAAATAATCAGAATAGTATAACAATACCAATACAGATACGGGTACTTGCCAATGATCTTGGCTAAATTTCTGCTGAGACGATCTAGCTTGTTCCGATTGTTAAACCTAACCTAGTAACTGTGGATGTTCGAGTGCACAGATCGTCAAATTTCCAGAATGTAGCAATTACACACAAGAACACTTTCTTCGGCTACCTTAATCACCCGCCATTAGGTGTTGCGTATTAGTGCAAGTGTTGGTGTTGATATTACCTGTTCAATTTCTTTTTTCCACTCATCATCAAGTTCACTGTGTTTTGCTTACTTCTGATATACAGCACGTTCGTGTAACGAACAAATATATAATACCATTGTCTTTATCAAGCAACCTTCACAGTCATCATTCATTTTTTTTAAATCACACGGAATCCGTCTTCAATCTGTCACAAAAATTCAGCTAGCCATGGACAGAGAGTTTTCATAGCTTGCATGGGAGGAGCGAATTGAAGTTATCTTATTTGGGACCATGATGTCATTGTTTACTAAGAGTGGTGTGAAGAATGCAGCAGTCTAACGTTTCTAGGATTTTTGCAATAACCGGTTTCGTGGCTGAAACTGGACCGGAGATGCAACTTCCTGCCCCCATCCCCCTAGGTCACAGACCTTTTCATCAGTAGTTCCCGAGGAAGCCACAAAAATACCTTACTGCTATGCTTATGAGGATAAGGCTGAGAACTGAAGAAATGTGAGAAGTAATGAAAGAACAATGTGGGAGGTCTGCCCTAGTTCCTTCTATATGTCCTGTACCAATGACCTAATTATTCAAAAAAGCTTCAAAAAATATACGACATTCGAATGTCCACCAATTTCTTTCTTATCTCATGAACTCCGCACGTTATCATCTGTATGGTTCCGATGAACATCTCTTTCTTCATGAAGAGTTATGTGCCCATGGTTTCATCAGTCTCTATTCAGAGTTATCGGTTATCCACAACCTGCCTGAAGATCTCCACTGCAGCATCTTTTTCCTTTTTTTCTGAGTACAAGTGGAATTCTAGAGTTACTCTCCCAATTTTTCTACACATTTCCATATTTACTGGATACTTCTCTCCTTTCGTGCTCTTTTCAAGTGTCCTTCCCTTTTCTTTTCCACCTTTGTTCTATACAGCGTTTGAGTTATGTAGTTTGAAATAAGGAAATTAGGTCATCATTGTGTTTTACTTCCTTTTCCTTTGTACTTGCCTCAGCGCACCGTTGCGTGCAGGTAAATAAATAAATGAATGAATAGATAAATAAGTCAATGAATAAATAAACTCGCAGGAAAGCGTTGTTTAGCGCAAATCCACTTAAAATGAATGTCCAGTCCCTAAATGTATCGCAGGAACTCGTGATTATGCTCTGTATGTGTTTGGATGGCTGAGTGGCAATGACAAGCGCTTCGTTTTATTTTCGTCAAGCTAGGGTGAACCTGCAAGAAGAGCTCACGACATGTCTCAACGAAATCCAAGAACGTCTATAAGCAAAGCCATGAGACGGCTTCGTTTGCGGGTGTTGTGTCTAGCTGGCACAATTTCTGAGATCTTCTCAATGGATAAGCACAGAATTTCATTTATAATTTGGTAATTCGGCTCAACAACGCTTTACCGATAACAAATTTATCGCTGCTACGCCTACAGTGTAGTAGGCGGGAGTATCTTAGCAGCAGGACAGCACAGATCACGGCATCGGCAGTGTATGTCCACACATCGGCTTTGGGCCTGTTTTTCCTCTTCAGCACACGGAACTGACCAAATCATTGAAATCTCCCAATCATATTATTATTTCTAAATTCACTCCTTCTTCACTCTAATTACAATCCTTCCCATGATAATAAATTCGTACCCTACATACGCATTGAGCTATGTTCAATTAACAATGCCTACCTACCTACCCATTTGCGGACAAAACTGACTGATAATCAAGTGACGCAAGATGATTATTTAATGGTAAGAGCGTGATCTTTTAATTAATAGCTTGAAGATGATCGTATTTCGTGGTCATTAGAGGTTCCTACACCTTGAGCACAAGCAAACAGCTTCAAATCTACAGTAAACTTTTACTTTTTCTTCCAGCGCTTTGTCTAAGTTTAGTTGCCCCTAGTTCACACAGTTCGTTCGGTGTGCCATGCGATTATCAACAATTAGTCGGGCCACGACTTTCACTTTCTTACGAATTTCCACCACAAGTTCAAAAATGAAAAATAAACAGCTGAACACATGGGTCAGAGTGACACCGTTTAGGCACATGTATGGGATCTAAACATCGTCCTTTTCTCTGCACATTACTTCTACCTGAAAAACGCCTCCTCAACTGAGTTTTCAGCTTTTTGGTGCATTACAACATTATGAATGGCGCTGACAATGTTTCCAAGAAGCTCGTGATAATAATCATGCCACTACTTTCAAGACATGGAAAGCTGAACATCTTTCCCACGTTGCATGCCTCCGAGCATACTTAGGACCGAATGAAAAGAAAAAAAAGTAAACAAAACAAAACACATTCACATATAAAACCTATATAGGGCCCGTTCTTGAATACGGAACCTCTGCATTCAGCCGTAAGAGCAGCCATACCCTTGAACAGGTTCAAAACACATTCACTAGGAAACTCATGGTTAGTTCTATTGGCTTTCTCCATGAGTCTACTCCATCTATCCACGAACGGAACATAAATTTTGGACTAAGAACACTATCCTTCCGTTGAAAGGTCAACTAGCCACTTTTATTCCATAAAATCATTCATGGGAAATGCGGTTTGTTATTTGAGAATCTTTTCTCTCTCAGAGCATCATGCACTCGTGGAGGAACCATGGAATTTCAGCTCAGGTAAACCAGACGTCATTGTAGGGGCTATTTTTCTTTGTGCATAGGGCATAGGTTTCCCAGAAATCATCTTATCCCCATTGGCTCTAACACTTTTAAAAAACTCCTTAATCAATGTCTCAGTCCGCAATGTCGTATGTGCTTCTTTATTGTCGAGAGTTTTTCTTCCGTTTCACTGGTTATATACTTAGTTCGTTTTGTATCTTTGCATAAGTTATATCTTACGTAAATAATTGAATTAAGAGATTAAATATAACGAATGTTACGTCACGCCTACGCTCACAGCTTCATGAGTTCTTTTTTCTATCTCTTTAAGCGAGGATTATCCGGTATTAGATGACGGTCACAAAAAGTTTGTTGCTGCTGATAAGTTTCCAGAAAGTTTTCAGCTTATAGCTGCTGCCACTAGTCCATTATTTAATCAAGCATTTGGATGATTACACTTTTAGTAACACTATGCTATCCATCTAGGTCAGACGCTATTCCTTGACAGCCTTTTCCTCGGCATCTATTATTTTCAAAACTTGAAACTTTTAGTCACTTATAGATTTCTCTTGCATTGTTAGCAGGAAGAGTTCATGTGAGATAGGGGGAATTTCTCTGAATTACTCTTTGAAAGGTCAAAATTGTCGTAAGAGATTCCTACAATTTATTGCTCACAATTCTCGCTTAGTGCTTCTCTTGTCATCTTCTGAATATGTCGGAAGCCCTGCTTTCTTTATTTCTGCTGCGCTACAATGTCAATTACATCTCAGCATTTCACACAACTAAATTGAACCGAGTCTAAGTTTGAAACAAAGAAAAACCTAGAGAAGGTTCGTAGTGGGCAACTTTTCAAATGATTACGGTGGAAGCGTGTGAATTTTTCGGCAGTTATACATTCCCAGTACAGTATGTTCATAGCACCTATTTGCACCACTTTTTTGCCGAGACATTTCACAGCTTTAAAAACCGCTACAACAAACGGTGTAGAATGACGCAAAGAGCTAACCCGAAAAGACTATTTAGAGAAAATGGCACTGGTGAGAATGTGCTACGCGGAATCCACAAATTAATGAACTCTCTAAGTTTATTATCCACCATCGCACACACTGACATTTTCGATGAGCACAACGAGAGCCGAAGGAATAGTAGCTGGGATAGCGCTGGTTGGATTATACTGCCTCTCTTTTCATTTGACTCTAAAAGAGATGTGTTATTGAAGTTTCTATTTTGAGCGGGAAAATTCCTACTATTCCTACCCTGCTAGCATCTCTTCTCTTAGAAACCAAACGAACTATTTCTGCTTAGCCAGGATTGCAGTACAAGAGGAAAAATGTTTGAGGAACGATAAAATTCCTCTCCTTTTAGAGCACAAATTAGTGAGACGCCAATCGGCTGCACGTCCATCCCAGCTGTGAGCTTCTCTTCCGCAAAACGTGATTATGTAGCAATAAACATTGGTAAACTAATCCCGGGAAGAGTTTTCTCTATAGTCTCGATAACCATCTAAAAATGTCGCTCTAACGAAAATCGTTTGAATCACCCCGATTATCTGCGTGGATCAAAGCGTAAGGCTTCTGACTTCCATCCTGCAAAGCTCCATCTAGGCTGAGTTTAGTGAGGACCAATGGGTTTTGGGTAAATACGACCGCTTATAACCGTTCATTGGGTACAGTTAATGTCCTCGTCAGTTCACGCCACCAAGCGTACCCTGAGGCGAACTAGAGCCAATGGCGACAGTTAAGCAAATTGATCCTAGATCTGAGCATCTGTGACCTTTTATGCAGAAGGTGTGGGATGAATTGCCCTAGATGCTCATATCTGCACAGTAGATACCTATTTCGAAGTAATAACCGGCAGGGGTACCTCTACATGTGCTATTAAGAGGATGACCTGGCTGTTTATAGGTATCTATCGTGAACGATAGTATCTGTCTATTACAGAATAGAATATTTCTCGGACAATAATGAACTACCTGAAAAGTCTGATATTGTTAGAATAATAATTATCAACACTAGGTACTCTATTGGGTGCGGCACACCTCTCTCTGAGCAAATATGCACCCCCTTTAGACTCTCTTGCAGTATTCAGAGAATTTTCCTTTACTGAAACAATTACATTTTAAAAGAGCAATGGTGCAGTTTCAAATTGAAAAGGTAACATTGTATGAAATAGTGATTAATTTTGGCTTGTACTGATTAGTACTGACTTCTACTCGCAGTTCTATGACAATTATTTTTTTAACGTTTGTCTTAAACAGCGCAATAAATGTAGTGTAATGTAATGTATTGTTCAAAAGTGTCTCATACAAAAAAAAAATGTCTCATACTGCTCCTAGCAAAAATGTATACGTTTTAGTGTTGTGTTAACATTAACTCATTGATACTGATCAGCTCAATTTTGCCATTCTTCTTCCTTTTTGATTGTCGCTACTCCAATACATACTACTTCAACATTCTGCTGAAGTAGTGGCACACTTTTATGGTGTATACAATAAATAAACAAAAAGCATGACCGTGAGCAAATAAGGCAATTTATTCCAGATGCGTACGCTTGACGAGCGCAAGCATGACGAAGGAAAGACCCAGCCGCAGCATAACGCAGCTCAAACGCAGGTCTTAGCGGCCTCGCGGCCCCCGCACCTGCTCTTCATTGAGGATCTACCGTTGAGTGCTCTTCTTGGAAAAACCTTCGCGAGTGAATGCGTGCGTCTGACACACGCACCATAGTAGAAATGGCCCTATTACATGTCCGGTAGAGCGCGTTTCTTTAACTTGATGAAGTACTTGACACACTGGATACGAGCCATGGATTGGTCGGGTTACAATCTTACGAAATCAATGACCCAAAAACGGCCTACATTGGGCGCAATTAGTTTCTTCTGTTTGTCACTACCTTACGTTAATGTAATTTTGTTGCATCCAACCTTGACAGTCGAATATCTTTCACTTATTTATTTTGTCAATCAAGAGATAGTACTCGAAAGAAAGCTGTTGTACGACATTAATTGACAGCGTCTTAGGTTAATCTGTGGAAGAAAGAAAATATAACAATTATATCAAATATTCAAAAATTAATAAAAAAATATATATAAAACAGTGGCAGTAATTTCAAAAATTTGGCGCCCCCCCCCCGAGGATGGGTCGCCAAATTTTTGAAATTACTTTACAATACAAATAAAAATCTTGTATTGGTATATTCTTATTCGTTTATTTTTATTATCATTTTTTATATATTAATTATTAATTATTTATTATTAAAATTACTATTTTTATTAATTTTATTTACCGTCTGGGTCCCCAAAACGGCGGAGACCCCAATTTTTTTCCCACGCCCCCCCCCC
>JARK01001363.1:1428986-1460390 GCA_000688135.1 Ancylostoma ceylanicum | reverse complement strand
CCCCCCCCCCCCCTCCCGCACACTTTCTGTGTCCGCCACTGATCTGTATATACATAAATGAATGTCTGTATGTACGTGTGTGTATGTGTGTGTATGTATAGTCTGGTAGCATACACAGGGTCCATGATGTGACATTGACTGCAATTACGTACGCTTGATTTCTAAGCCTACCTCACTAGGTTTTGATGTGAATTTGGTGTCATTCCTTCTATTTTGGCGTACTGCATCTATCTCCTTCAAAAGGGATTCTGTGGCTTTCTCCCATCGCTGGAAACAGATGTGGTCGTAGTTGCGGACTATGTCAGATCATGGGCCCTGTGTGCGCTACCAGACCATATGTTCCGAATAGAAATCGCGGAGAGTTAACCAATCGGGATCAAACTTTGCACACATATACAACTCGGGCCGGCGGAGGTTTTAGGCTACCTTAGGTTATTATGATTATCGATTTATCGAATTTATTGATTTTTCGCAATTTTCGCCCACGGGTCGGTGAGGACATGTCTACTGGGGTTATCGAATACGCTGAGCACGAATGTTACAACCGTTTTGCGCCAAGTATTGATTTATCGATTTTACTGACTTTTGCAATTTTTGCCCACGGGTCGGTGAGGACATGTCTACTGGGGTTATCGAATACGCTGAGCACGAATATGACAACTATTTTGCACCAATTTGATTAATTTTTTATACCGGTCATTTTGTTAACGTGTGGGTGACGAGAGGGCTACCGAGAATACTCAACATGATGGTCATCGAAATGTTCGTGGACAGTTCGAGTGAATGTATTAGCATTAATAACTATCAGCATCAGTGTGAAAAGCCGGGGGTAGAAAACTCCCGAGCGGAGCCGGGTATACCGTCTAGTATTAGACTAAATCTTTCTTGCTTCCCTATTTCCTTCCAGAGTGCCGATTACTGCCTTGCATGCAGAATACAGCATGCAGAATACACTACGTTTTTTCAGCGTTCTCAATGTGGTAACAGGATTTTATACAAATCCAACGAAATTAATGCATTTGGATATTTGTTCGCAAACAAGGCAATCCGCTTCTGGAGCTGCCTCACAACACTAAGCAGGCTAAACTCAGTCTGGGGTAACTAATCCAATATGCCATAATCAACTGAAGACTAAGTCTTAGCCGCTTTAGTTATAAGAGACTTATTTGCAGCGGAACAAACAAAAACACTTCAATATAGACTGAGATATTATGAATTAGAGCCGCAAGACCGGTTCAAAGTCTATACTCCACCTGCACCTTAGTACTATTACTCTTAAGACTACACGTACTCATTTTCCCACCATAACTCATAAATATTAGTTCTTATTATTCTGCCTTATATACGAAATACAAAACATCGCGTTGGCATTCAAGGAAAGATGTGAAAAAAAAAACATAGAGATCAGTCGGAGGGAGTGTTACATGAAACGATGGAGGAGCAAGGAGTGTGTCAATGGTGGACACATCCATCTCTTCATCCCTTCTTTCACATTTTATTTCCCCGTTTTTGCATTGGCCATTGTTTGTTCTCTTTCCTTTTTCTGCCACAACGGTTTTCATCATTCCTATTCCAATAATCATAATCGTCATCTATGTTTGTTTTCTCGTACGTTTAATATAGAGTCATGTTACATGCAAAATATGTCCTCGTATTTCTGTTAGTGAAATTGCTGGATGAAAGCAGTCCCCTTTCATTCCACTTAATAATTTTTCTAAAAAGTTGTGGATCCTAAGACTATGCATGCGCTCAGCGAATCTTTTATCTCCAATTTTGTATTTTCTCAGTTCATGTTATAATTCACAAAAATACTGGGCCACGATGGGGCAAAATGAGGCCTTCTCTTCCCGCCTTCCGTCGTTCCCACTCACATTTGAACTTGCATGGGCAAGTATGGTGAAATTGCGCGCCAGTTAGTGCGAGTAGGTCCTGAAAGGCAGGACGAGGGTTTGATTGAACCAATCGCAGAGACATTACCCACCCAGTTTTGCCTCATCATGACTCACACCCACGCAAACTTGGTGACCTATTTATTGACAATGAGTGAAACACTTGAAGCGCAGTCGAAAGCTAATATCATTCATTTCAACTGTTTTTTTTTTTTCAAATGCTGAAATACAAGCTGTGAAGTTTTTGGACACGCACATGCATAATTGCTCTTTAAGGACATGAGGGGGTGGAATTTGAGTTTCTAATAGTTTCTTTTGATAGCTTATATGTGAACAT
Organism: Ancylostoma ceylanicum; assembly: GCA_000688135.1. Classification (NCBI taxonomy): domain Eukaryota; kingdom Metazoa; phylum Nematoda; class Chromadorea; order Rhabditida; family Ancylostomatidae; genus Ancylostoma; species Ancylostoma ceylanicum. Next base: position 1,458,164 of record JARK01001363.1, on the reverse strand, counting down.
ATAATCGCACATTTCACAAGATGGACCGGAAAGAAGAATGCTTCTGAATCATGCGGGAGCTCGGCCCATGTCTCAGATTGCTATTCTGATACAGAGAAGGCGTTCAGTTGAATTATGTGTACTAAATTGATATTCAATTGAACTCATTTTGAAAACAATAGTAAAACTTATTAAGGTGTTCTGCCTATTTGCCCGTTTCAAGTCATAAGCTTGAGCGGTCGTTAGCATCCTAACGTCTTACCTCTGCTGTTACACTCAAAGAGCGAGCAGTTATGCTGGCTTTTTTCATCCTTGGCCGCCTCAGTGTAGGTAAAAACTCTAATTTTTGCCGGAAATCCGCCCCGAACCTCGGTGGGAAGCTGCCTTCGCTTTTCAACCTTTTGACATACATAGTTCAGCTGGCTCCAAGAAGGCCAGGACTAATGTTTGGTTCAAGATTGGACAAACTAATCGAAAAACTGTTTGCAAGTACTTTTACAATCATCTTCAGAATTATCCTTGTTCTTTCAAGTCATTTAAGCCCTAAGAAGCTTTTACATGACTTATTGTAGAGTATTTGGTCCGAAGATACGCAAAAGATTACCTTGTAGAAAGAAAGATTCTTCTCATTAAGAACATTCTTCGTACGTATCATATTCATTATTTCAGCCATTCGGTACACTTGTAGTATTAGAAAGGATTTGTAGTGCTGATGGCAGAAGTATCATACTTTTTTTACTACTCTAATCATTTTTCAAACTCGTCTTTCAGTGCATCCATTTTTATGATACATGTTTGCCTATTTGACGCCAAGGTTCCCTCGTAAGAATTGTTGAGTAATGTTCTCGCAAAAAAAACCTCCTAAACGGGATTTTCTTTCTCCTACACTTGGTGGCACCACTATTAAATGTTACCACTGTGACATTTGAGATGAATATTTTTCGGAGGCGGACTCGTCCATTTTACATACGCGGGCTCTAACCTCGACAAACACATGAATAAATCCCACTACCGCTGATATGCTGTCGTCGCTGCGAATCCACTGCATTCTAAAAATTCATGCGCTGAGTACTTCTTCCCTTGAGCTTTAACCTTCTTTATATGCAGCTAGGGGGCTTTGAAATCTCTGCAGACGCTAGATGAGCTATTTATTTGCTCATAGTCCGGATAATCGCAGTCGGAGGAATCTATACACTTGCCATCAATGACGTTACGCAACGTAACTGAGCATTACAGTAATTGAGTCTCAACTTTCTACAGCTAAGAGAGTCCTGAAGAATGACATTGAAGTCCTCGTTATAATTTCGCGTAGGATAAACTCACAAGAGCGCATACAAGTTCTTCGACAAGAAAGGTGTGCGTCTTGCCATACATCTCCGCTGATTTCACTGATTGCTCAGGTGTTCTCATAGCCAAAAACTGCGCCTCGGAATGCCCTGAAAATTTTTGCAATTTCTCAGCCGGTGTATCTTAGGTAAGACACTGCCTTTGAACTGCCTTTTAAGTTGTTCTTACAAGGGAAGTGCACGAACTTAAGCTGCGATTTCGGAACGAGACATATATGATAGGAAGGCTTGTCCCAAACGATGCTACGGAGTATACTTGATTTTTGCTAAATGGTTAATACCAGCTCAAAATTCCACGTCGATGATTTCCTACCGCACTGACATTCATCACCTTTACACACAGCGGTGCAGCTGGATGGCCGGTTGGATAGTGACGCAGACTCGTAGGCGGAGGCTCGAGGGTTTGAATCCCGTCCTCATGTTTTGTTTTGCAAACTTCCATTTCTAACCTTTAACGGAATTTGGAGCTGTTCACGAGGTAAATAATCAGTTCTTTTACACTTTGTCAGCTATAGAAAGTTTTTCTCTCTATGAAGCCTAATATGCAGCCTGATAAAGGCTTGGCTCGATGCCTAGTCAATTTCCTGATTTATTATCATACCACTTGGAAGAGTCTGGAGAAAGTAACTCCAAAATACCAGTTCGATAGGTATGGGCTTGCCCCCGAATTCGATGACCAAAGGTGAACTGCGAGTTTCGATGGTCCCACAGTCTATGTCCCAGTTGACATCCATTTTCTCGTCATTGACGTCAAAATATTCCTGGTCTTGTATAGTCAAGTTAGAGTAAGCCGCTCGAGAAGAACCCTCTCAAAGGCCTCCACCATCTTGCGCTCTTGGCGAGTTGCGTTGGTGACATCACCCTGACCAAATTTGGCCAGCAAAAGCGCAACCACGCGTGAGTAGTCGAACATTTCAAACGGTTGAAGAATGAAAAAGTGAAAGTGATTATATCGTATGTCAGAATATTTTGTCTTACCAGCGACATCACATTGATACCCAGTATAGAGCGTTTATCTACTTTTTTCCAAGAAGCGCTCGTAATTGTTGTCCATTTACCTCCTGAACAGCTCCGAATTCCGTTAAAGGTTAGAAATGGAAGTTTGCAAAACAAAACATGAGGACGGGATTCAAACCCTCGAGCCTCTGCCTACAAGTCTGCGTCACTATCCAACCGGCCATCCAGCCGCACCGCTGTGAGTGAAGGCGATGAATGTCAGTGCGGTAGGAAATCATCGACGTGGAATTTTATGCTTGTATTAACCATTTAGCAAAAATCAAGTATACTCCGTAGCATCGTTTGTGACAAGCCTTCCTATCATATATGTCTCGTTCCGAAATCGCAGCTTAAGTTCGTGCACTTCCCTTGTTAGATGCCTCTAAAGAATATCTTGCTTGCTGAATGAGAACAGATTTTCAGGCGGACCATTAATAAACAAGAGCTTCCCACACACTTTAGCGCAAAGTTGCTCATTCGCCTCAGTTGATGAGGCGTTATTTATTATATAATTCAACATTTGCAAATGAGAACCCAGAATTCACCACCTATTTGTTATTCCATGCGGCTAGCTGCCACCGCGATTCTGTGGATTAGCGCCTATTTTACCGTTTCACATCAAGCGGGATAATCCTTGTCGAGAGAAAACTTTCCAAAAGATGAGGATATTGGGATAATGAAGGCATTATCCGAGATAAGCTGGGTCATTGGTCCTTCAGTTCAAAATTATTTACTTCTTTCTCTCAATTGAGAAAATTTGGAGGATCAAGAGTGTAAGATGCAGAGCGGGGTATACTTGTTCGCCAACTGGAGAAAATGACCTTGTTGGGTTGTTGAGCCCCTATAGTGGGGTGACAAGAGACTCATGTAGCTCTCATGATCAATGGTCCATTAACTTCCTGCGGCTACCCAGGCCACTCATCTTTCCGGGGTCGGTATGTTGGTATACTATGAGAGTTCAGGGGAATGAAAAACTGACTTAGAAATTATCAGGAAATCACTGCACTCCAGAGCACAACCGTGATAGAAGAGCACCCAGAAACAACCGCTTCAACAATGGTTAACAATGAGGCTGTACTGTTCACTCTGCTCGTCCACCGTAGCGGTCGGTTTCAGCACAGCTCTCCGACCACGAGGATCAAGAAACTTGTTCCCAACGGGAAGACCGACGCGGAACGGAAAAGATTCTAACCCAAATCGTACTGAGCACTCGTGGGCTGTATGCCTATATGTTCGGCAGATCGGCTACAGGTAACAACAGACTGAGTGGAAGTGACGCAAAGGAGGGCCGAATACTCGAAGATTGAAGAAAATTGGAAGATTTCGACGAGAGGAAGCAGAGTTACATATTTGACGAACGTAAACTAGACCACTCTGTTCGTTGGATGCGCAAACAGATGTGCAAACTTTTCGCGGAAGAAGTTAGACACATTCTGTGCTATTGCGATAAAGCTTTTCAAGAGCTGCTTCAATATGCAACCATTATATATTTTTCATTGAACGATATTATATTGTTGCCATATGTCGTCCATGCTTCTCTTCCATTCCGCAGGGTTGTTAATTGATGCTCGCATACATGCTTCGCCTAGGAAAAATACGTAAGCTCTCCATCTTATTTTTGGTCAACCAAATAGTCTTCTCCAGGACCATAGTCGCCATTCTGTATTTCTTCTTGCTCATCTCTCGCTTTGCTGCTAGCTACTTTTCTTCCCTTCATCCATCTCCGCTTGACAGCTCCGAAGACAACGTCTGGGAGTTTAGCTGTATTCTGCAGCCAGATAATGGTTCGACGATGCAAGAGTATGACGCCGAGCATCTGCCTCATCAGTTTTCGCTGAGCCGTATAACCAGTATGGTTGAACCAAAATAATCATGAATACATAGCTCAAAGTCTATCAGAAAGATCGCATTCCGCCCCAATCCAGAGATCTTCCCAGCCTTGATAAGTCCTGACGGCGATATGACTTATATCCCATTTCTTTCCATAACATTCACAGAATTAGAGGAGGTTTCACGTCTTAGAGGTCTCCAGAAGAATTGACTAACATTTTTAAAGGTGATTGTTTTGCCAAATGCCCAATCCGGAGACTTCTGTAAAACTGTATATCAAAATCGTTCCAGAATAACGCTATAGGACTGGAATGATGAAATTGGCTGCGTTCTAAGAGGAAGTGAAATGAGGTGCTGCCTCCATCTAACGAACATTAAAAACAATAACTTTGCCAGCACAATATTTATCCGCAATAACAGCTCGCTCGAAGGCGAGCCGCCAGTTGAGACTGGGCGTGGCCAATCAACGGTCTGCAGTAGCAGTTTACAGCATTATGTTCAGTTCACACAATCAGTTCACTGGGACCTATCCACTAACTCTTGATCAGGAGCAGTCTGAAAATAGGGTTCTAGCCCTTGCACTAAAGTTATATTTAGGCCTGGCGCGATGTTTGCCGATTGCGCAGGGATAATCTCGGTGCATCTTACGTTCAAGACAACCTTATCGCATTTCTCAGTAACTTTGAGAGTTTCTCAAAATAATTGCAAAGGCTTCTTCCGGATTTAAGATCCCATATGAAGTATGCTCCCAATTATAAGTACTTTCTATGAGAAATGGAAATGGCTTCTTCTAGGAGTCCCTGGATTTCCTTTAGTCATGCCTCTCCGCTGTTGCTGGTATATTTCTGACAACGAGTAGAAAAAGTTATCTAGTACATTGAAGTGATAAAAATTCTGTCCACAGCTTATTTTTTGAGCTCCTTGAAGCGTAAAACCGTGATTGCATGTAAAAAATAGCCTTCTTTTGCGTTGAAAACAAACAAAGCTAGTATATTTGTCTGATACACCATATTTGATATTTGAAGCGTACCGTCGATTTCCCCTGATACCTCTGATGTCCTCATTAAAATCGCCGATTCCACGCATCCAAAGCATTTGTGCACATATTGAGCTCGTTTCTAAGGAGTTATCTAGACAGTTCGACAAATTCCGGTCCATCAACGTACAGCGTCTCGACAACTCGTGATGCTGCTCTAAAAATAGCAGATGCTGAATTTTGAACCGTTCACGTTCCACTGAGCTTTTGCATCGAGTCTTCCTCTTCAGCGGTGCCGCCGCGTCATAATCCAATCACTGCGTCAAACGGTAATCTCGGACGTGCTGACCTGCAGCATGTTTCTTCCTCGTTTCCAGCAGATTTTATTTAATGTGCATCCATTTCCTGACATCTATCCTCATCGATGAATTTCATGCGGAAATGTTCAATGTCGTGGTGCTTTCGTAGCCATACAACTGTGACGAACAACTGTTTTCAGTACCAATGATATCGCCCAGCTTTGTCTTTCTAACGTGTCTAGTCGCATTCTGCTCAGCTAAGCACCGATATGTGAGTTTTGTACAGCTTATTTGCCAGCCAAGCTCATCGAACAGCCATCAGTCCAAGCTTTTCGGGATTTCATTCTGCCTTGACCCACGTCATCATTTTAGGCCCGAACAACACGAGCGACGAATCTAGCTGAATGGAGGACCACTGGTATGTCTAAGAGTCTTTGGTTTCTCGTAATTTTACTCCAAATCGGCATTGAGAGATGGAGATCCGATGAACCATGACTAGGCCCGTAACAGGATCAGCCGTGTGCATCACCTGCGCATTGAAGAGATAGATTTAACTGATGACAGGGGACGCTAGGGTCTTCATTATGCTACCACAGTAAGCAATCGGCTAATCATCTTCCGATTTACAAGAAATACCACGAGTGAATAGAAGACTCCGACCCAACACGTCGTCGGCTGGCTCAGGTCGTATCCTCAATCATTCTGCAGGCTTAACATATCTTCGTATGTTTACCGCTAGTCGAGTCTAACTTTTGGTGCTCTTAGCTGGTTTGAAGCATGCTCGATGATTATAAATCCTGGTGCAGTCGTCTGTGAGGAGAACACGTGGCGAAAGCTGGTGGATCCCAATGAAGACTTCGAGAAGAGATTGTTGGACGACACAAAGCTTTTCCAAGGAAGAGCTAAGCACACAATATCAAAGTAGACAAGAATGACGGATGGGGATATTCGCGGACTGCGGAACTCTTCTCAAGCAAAGCTCGATTCAATTCGTGCCGTTGCGATGTAAAAATTTGATAAAGATAAGGATAAAGATAAAGGGGACACCATAGTATTAACACGTTCGCGACAGCGCAGATTTCGAGCGCGCCGTCACTTCGGACACAGGCGCTTTTGCACAAATGGGGACCGTACTGAAACGATCGTGCACTTGGCCCCGCGCGGAAGCTATTCTTCCGTTTTTTTCGTACGACATTGTAGTTCAAATCCACATGGTTCTAGGGAAACCTGTTACTACGCTGCTGCAAGCTGCTGCAAATGAAAATTTCATTCTTGGATGTTTCAAAGATATATGACATTGAGAAGGGCGTGCCGACCGGTCGTGCACGCGGTCTAACGCGGCAGACACCGCGTGCCGACCGATCGTGCACGTGGTAGCGAAGGTGTTAACTGAGATAAATAAGAGCTCCTAAATAGATTATGGAAGGCTAGAATGCCTATTGAATCTCCTCACACCGGTTTCGAGGCTTAAACTATATCTATACCGCAAGTGTGGTCTCCATAGAACCCCCAACCCCAGTTTTACTGTTCCTTGAGCGAAGGTGAACCGACCGAGCAGCTGAAACTTTTCCAATCGTTCATAGTGAATGCCACAGCTAGCACTCAGGCCCTGCCCGGTCGAGAGAGCAGGCGGTCGAGAAGTAAGTCGCGACGCGACCGCATGTACGCTAATGCTTCATAGATTCATGTTGCTCCCTTGAATTCGAGCCATTGAGTATCATCGATGGTCAATCCCTCGAACTTCATCGGCCTCAATAGCGGTCATTCTTCCCAGCCGAGCCCAGAAAACTTGTCTATTTTTCCTCAGAGCTGCTCATAGCTTTGAAGTCTGCAGCAGCAACTCGCACATAAGTTGACCAATCACAGTCCAGCAGCGTACCTCTTTTCACGCAGCCGCTCGAGAGAGCCGAGAGCAAATTTAGATGGAGAAAAGAAGACAGAGTCAGAGAATTCGATCCTCAAGAAATCAGCTAAACCTCGCAAGAGCAAGAGAAAGAAAAAACAAAGTAGTAGACTAATTTTACTATTTGAAATGTTGAACGCTGATCTTAAATCCGATTCTCAATGCCTGCTAATGTGCACTTTAATTGGAGTATACGGTAGGTAAGAAGCAATGCATCTTATTAGCGTATGCCCGCTCTAACCCAAAAAGCATTACGGAACAAAATTACAGTTAAAAATGCTACCCGCACGTCATTAGTCCACTGTTACGAAAAATCTCAGCAAAAAAGTGCACTACACATGGACACAATGCATTTTGATGAACGAGAGACAGAAAAGAGGAGTGCTGATAATTTTCTTGACAACACCTCTAATGGTTAGCGGAAAAGAATGAATATGCGATCTGCTTCCTTGATTCCGTGTGATAGAATAAAGAATTGTCTTCATAAGTTATCTACCATTCTTTTCCTGATAATCATAAGTGCGCTTTCCTGACCTTTTAATCATCCTGTTACACCATACTTAGATTATTTCCAAAATTAGCCTCCCATCAAAACAATCATGCAGATTTCGGTATATATACATATATACAGGGTGGTCCAAAAATATGGAGACAAGGTTGCGATGCGCGCTCCTCGACTTATCTCGGCACTTTGTATCCAATCTTTTGCTGTTCATCCGATTAATCACACACGTTCCTACAGAACAATCCCTGCCGCTATGAAATTTGGCGAGAACTAGGCCGTCAGTCAGGATTTCTTTCCATCAACCAATTACAACTTTGTATACTCTAGGCGCGCATGTAATGTCAACGTGTAAGATTGTGCAAGAGGGTCACTTACCAGTGCATCAAAGAATACAAGGCTTGGGTAAAAGAAAAATATTAGAGCGATTGTGAAAGACCAGCTACCTTGGTTATGAGATCCGGGATTTGGTGCGAATTCACCGATATCCTACACGGTTTGAACGTGCTTATCCAATCGGATCCCCATGAGTAATCGTATAATGGGGGTAATTCTCCTTAGAACTTCAAGATTGGATGTTTGCAGGCCGAATATGTTCTATTCCGCTATCAAAGCACTGAAAAAGGAACCGGAAACAGCCCTAACATGCATTTCACCCTGTTTTTGCACAGGAATTCGCGTCCGTTTCCTTATAGTTACTGTTTTTAGCATTCATTCGCGCACATCTCTCGTTATGGTATTCATCTAAGCACAAAAACTGATTTTACCCCCTGTGAACTCTTTAGTCTTCGGAGTAATGGCGTCTAGAAACGTGGGGTTATCCGCGAGGAAGGCCCCTCCGCGCCACAGCAAGTGACAAGTTCGAATTCATCGTGTCTTGTCTCGCCGGTGTTAGGAGAGTTAGTGAGATGTGATAGTATATTCTGTTCAGTACTGAATGAAAAATACTATATTGGAAACAGAGTCGCCAACTTGCTTTCTAACGTTAGATATAAATCTTTTGGAGTGTCTCCATATTTTTGGACCACCCTGTACATATACATATATACACATATACACATATACACATATACCACCAGCATCTGTAGGCCCTCCCACCCACTCATGTGAGAATGCTTGCGTCTAACTCATGGAAAACTCGTCGATTTATGCTACCACAATCTGTAGCGCCTCCCACTCATCTGAGAACGCTCGCCCACAACCCGTGGAAGACTCGTGACGATTAACTGGCTGCAACAACTACAGTATGCACTAGGCTTTCATCCCACCTCTTCAAATGACGCAAGAACCAACCTCGCTATTTCTATCACAAAGCAAGGATGAAATGAAACCCCGTAATTTCGCCGACGTAAGTTGGTTGTTCTCTCATCATCTGTTCTCAGCAGATGCACCAATCGAAACCCTATTATACTAGAACATTACGTGCGCTTTATAATGTCTTAAATTCGATGACACAATTTTTTTTGGCTTCCAATTTCCGAAAGTTGAGAATCCGTCTTGTACTACACGTCATTCTAATAGGGTGGTCCAAAAATCTTGCACCAACATCTACCTTTCTGCTCATAACTTCTCGATCTTAGTTAAAATTCTTTTGTAAAAAGAAATGCGATGGGATGTTCTACTATCTCTCAACTATAAAAGTTTATTTATTCATTTATTTATTTACGCTCTATCTATTTATTTATTTATTTATCATCACACCATTTAGTGGACCCTGCCAGTAACTCTATAACTAAAAAGTACATAACTTCAGAAACACATGATAGAACATGGAAAAATTTAAAAATGAACAGAATAATAACAGCTAGACCACGTCTTGGCTTCACAGTAATATAATCGACTTTTGCCTGCTATTTTCTGGTGATTTCTCGAAGAATATGAATGTTGAGCAGAGATGGATAGGACTTTCTTGATTTCACCCATGAACAATAATGTTGATTGTTCAAAAAAAGGGTACAGTTTGGTGCAAGACTTCCGGACCAACCTAACACTAACAGCTCCCGTTACTCGCACATGAGCTCACATCCGGCATTTGCTTGCAAGGCACTTGATATTCTTTTTTTTTTGAATCATTCAGCTCAGAGAGCATTTTTTTATGAAAATTATATCAATAACATAGAAAATGCTTCAGCAAGCCAGTCCAAAAATATTTGCCTTTTTCTTTTCCGTGGGGTCTACAGAAAATGGCTTTGCACCTTTTCGGAATAGAAAGCGACGCAAGAAACGGAAAAAAGTGAATACTTCACCTTTGCATTTTGCTCCACAAATACGTATAATAATTATTAATTACAACAATTCCATTGATTGCATTATTCACTTATGCATTACCTACAATCCCCTATTTCAGTACCATTCGTTTTAAGAAATTCGTTCTCTGGTAGGTAACCTTGATTTCAAATGGCTCTACGTGAGGAAATGACTAAACTCAGGGAAAATCAAGAACACACTACCATATCAGATACACTACCGTAGAAGGCCATGCCCCAAAAATGTGGTCTCTCGGGTGACCCTGTGAGACAAAAATTTCCTCTTGGGTCACCCGGTGTTGTTGTGTGAGGAAGTTCAATTATTCGGGATAAAAATATGATGAAAAAGGATTTCAAAAACACTTCTATAGAGAACAATTAAGCGTATCGAATTCTAGCTTTTTAACGGCACGGCAAGCAAAGCGAAAACAGCAGTGACGTATCTTGATGCCCTTGGTCTTAGTTCATCGGAGCTATTAATCTAAATAAGTTATAAAATAAAGCTGAATCTAACACAATATGCGAACGATGGTTGTTTTTTCAGAGTGTACTGTATTGAATGGCGAACACACGGAGCCTTGCCCGTCACCAGGATCGAATGGGGAATGGCCATGCATAAGGTAAAAGAAACTGTCTAATACCAAGTCATATTCCTGGCCAGTCGCGGCAGGACCCTGGACTGCTCCTTTTATTTATTCATTTAATTATTTACTTATTTACCTTTTTTATTTATTTATAGTGGCGGTCAAAAGAATTACAACAAGTGGTTTTTCGGAAAAACTACCTTGAGGACAACGCTCGAAATCGAAAGGACTGTGGAGTGTGCTGAGACCAAACACACTCAGCTTAGGTCAGATTAGCTTGAGGAGCAGGGCTGTCCTCCAAACCGCTGATAGAGTGGGGTAGGAGACAAAAAGATCCCCAGGGGGCCCCTGCTAAACTGACCTCAAATAAGATGGTGAATGCCAGTCAGTGATCGGCGCACATACATTTCCTAGTAGATAAGAGCTGAATACGTTGCGAGGAACCCAATTTGCGGTGATACAACGACTATGGACGTAATTTTGTGACATATTGTGGACAGTGACAAATGACAGATCCCGACCTCTGTGAATGAATTCTTTTCTTTGAAAAAGTATTTGGTGTAATGGTGAGGTTTCAGCTCTCTTCTATTCCGCATGAGTATCTACTGCTCACATGAAAACTTCAACACCATTCCACCAAATACTTTTTCAAAGAAAAGAATTCACCACAGAGGTCGGGATCTGTCATTTGCCACTGTCCACAATATCTCACAAAATTACGTCCATAGTCGTTGTATCACCACAAATTGGGTTCCTCGCAACGTATTCAGCTCTTATCCACTAGGAAAAGTATTTGCGCCAATCACTGACTGGCATTCACCATCTTATTTGAGGTCAGTTTAGCAGGGGCGCTCTGAGGATCTTTTTGTCTTCTACCCCTCTCTATAAGCAGTTTGAAGGACAGCCCTGCTCCTCATACTACTCTAAGCTAAGCCGAGTGTGTTTGGTCTCAGCACACTCCACAGTCTTCTCGATTTCGAGCGTTATCCTTGAAGGCAGCACCCACGGAAATTTTGCCTTCACAGATTTTACCGAATTCCTAGGTTTAGCACTACAGTAAAGACATACGCAGTGATCAACTTTCATAAATCCCCCTAGAAAGACGGTTCTCGTCGCCACCACTTCAGCTCGTTTGCAGAAGATGGCCGAGTTGCCCGGGCTTAAACCGGGGTGAGATGGGAATAAAAGCAAGTTTATCATAATGGAAGAAAGTGATTGTAAACAAAGAGACCCATTCATATCACACTATAATTCATCCTAATTGATCGCCAGCACAAAATTAATCTCTCTTTATCATGAGAATGCTGATGCCTACGATGATGCAACTTTCGTAGAATTGTTGGCACCATTGTTAAGTATCCGACACAATCAAAATCCCGGACATGAAAATTTCCGTGGGTGCTGCCTTTGAAGAAGTTTCTCCGAAAAACCACTTGTTGCAATACTTTTGACTGCCATTGTATGTACGCCAAGGTAAGGCGTGCTACACACATCAGACTAACTTCACGAAAGAAAACACAAGCGAAAAAGATGAAAAAGAACGAAAAACCACAATAACTCATTGGACCACGAGGAAAAGCAAGTGATAAGACGGGGAACGCTAAAATTGTTTCCACGTTAGTCTCCACTTCACAACTCATTGATTCTAATGCGGACCAGTCCTGATTTCCCTTCATGCAACACCGGTAATATAGACTACTAGCAACTTTTACCGTAGCACAGAGATGCATGATCTTCTACGCCTACTGTAATCCTATCCGCAGCAACCTTACTTCTGTTCCCATGAGCTATAGCCCAGCGGCGGGAATTCTGAATAGGGCTTAGGCCTTTGACATTTCCAACGGCAGAGGCATCGCTAGTAAAACTGAATGTTCGAAAATCCTAGGCTAACGAGATTAGCTCGCTAGTAAATCCGATCTGCTTTTGCGTCCAAAAAAAAAAGACCTGAATCCGATGGGGGTCGAGCATTTCCTGTTTCCATTTTCTTTCAAAAGATTTATTATTTTCGGGCTTATCTCCTTTCTTGTAATGTTTGCTCTCTGGAGAGATTCCTCAAATTTATCAATTTTAATGCATATTTTGTTCCTACTTATTGCGTGTCAAAAGTCTTACTATCTACCTGGTTTACAAGTAAGCGAAGAGGCCAATTTTCATAAGCTATTTAATCCAGCCACGAGAAACAACGTTGTTTTTTGCAACTTCATCTCCATTAGGAGATTGCCAGAGGATAAGAGGTCCAGGATGTCGAGATTATGGTTATGCCAAGAGTATCGTTTCTCAAAAAAGAGGAGGCTAGCCTAAATTAATTACACTAATAGGCGCACATGATCGGAATCACAGGGTGGAAAGATCCGGATAGATAAATTACGTACATAATAGAAAATATATTGGTAGATTAGCCTCAGTCCATATTTTGTTATTTAGGGTGCTTTGTGGGGATCTTGTTTGTGGATTTTTCCTTCGAAGAAAAAAAAAAGAGAAAAAAAGGCTGACAAGCTCTGATACTGGCAGGAACAGCCATAGAGATTTAGGATTCATGAACGAATGACCAGGCGTAACCTGGTTTGGAAACCGATTTTTTCGTCTAGCGTCTCCTGACATCACATAGTCCGTAGTATAGCCAACTATGCCAGCCATCTTTCTTTGATTTTTGACCAATCTTTGATTTGCATGGATAGCGTTTTATGAACCCCAGCCCGGAAGACGGATACCCCTTGTTTAGCGGCTGCATGCATCATTAAGATTACCGAGGATTAGCGTGGTAACACACATCAAATTTACTCTTTGCTAACACAGGTGCAGGATCGCTTACCCTGGGTAACCTTAATGATGCGTCCGGAACCAGAGTCCTACCACAATCTTCTAATAGTCTGTAGCCCATGAAGATCCTATATGCTCTCCACTGCACGAGCATTTCCTCAAAATAGTCCCAAACCTCATAACAACCAAACCCTAACCATCGCTGGTCGCCCTTACCAGCTCCTCTACCTTCGCTTTAAGCTTCTCCTAACAAGGCAGTCAATCCGTATGCCATGGATCACTGCAACTCAGCTCAGCGATTGAGCTGTTTTCTGCCTCGTTGGCTGCTTACGTAGAATCTATTCAGCTGCTCATTAGGTGTTATATGCGATGCTGTTATCTCTCCTTGAGTGTGGTGGTTTCCAGAAGATGTCTGGACGGTTACGTAGGAGCTTAGCCAGGAAACACCAGGGATTGTTTGATGTATCGCGTGTAATTTTCTTAGTTGACAAATTTTTGTTCCACCTCAGTAACGTCAGGGTTTGCAGATGTTGTAACGACGTCACAAAGTTGTTTTGAGGTGGCATAGATTTTGCGTGCAGCCGCGCACCATTTGAGGGACAATCTATACGTGTTATTAAAACGAATCTGGGTTGTAACTGGGGTTTGGCGGACGCTGCATATGGGTTAACTTTGTTGAAATCCCAAAATCGTTGTTATTTTACCTGCACCTCAATATCACGGGGATCCTCGTCACTTTGTCGTTATAAAGTCTCAAAATTAAGCGCGAGAGAGTGCAAAAAAGCCCGTTTCTCATAGTACTAGCTCGAGAATGGATTGAATATTTTGCGGGACTGGAATCTGATGGGGATAAACATATCATAAAATTTGCCAAGGTTTGTATAAGTGGCGTCTCCGGAGGGGTGAAAAAAGTGGGGCTCCCACAACGAAAACTGAATTACCAGCCGATCTTCCACAAATAAAACCATTCCAAACGTTATCATAAGATCAAATATCTATAAGTGGGTTATGTTAATTAAGTACATATTTTGAAGAATTATCAAAAACATGAAAAATCGAAGGGTGAAGCTGGTCATGAACATTCCAAACAAGGCTAGGATTCATGGAACGTTAACCACGCATATTGGTTATTTTATAGATAATGCAATGTTAGAAGACGCAGACAATCAAAATTTCTTTGCTAACCTGGTTTTGCCTGGTTATGCGTTCATGAATCCCAGCAGAGGATTTAAAGCATGTGTCAGTGATGATGCTTTTTTCGAGTACGCGAGAAAAACGCGGCACGGTCGCGCCGCACGCGATGGATTCTTCACCGTTATGACAAACCAGGGTTTTCTTGATAGTTTTTCTGACCTATGTCATCACCATATCTATGTTAACTAACAAGAAGGCTGAAGAACTATCAGGAAAACCTCATACGTAGTTTGTTGTCGCGGGAAGGATTCCAGCGCGAGCGACGCGGTTAGCGCTGCGTGCTTCTCGAGTCTGCGAAAGAAACACCGCTATTGACGCTCACTATGTATCCTTCTAACCCTATCCAGCAAATTTCTCGCATTCATTCAAAAATGCAACTATATGTACCCTTACGTTGTAATCTGCTGTCAAAATGGGTAACCCTTCTAACCACTCTCAAAGTGACCGGCATCCGTATTTACTGCGAGAGATTAGGTCGTTTTTACATGAAAACCGCCGAGAGCAACAAATTTGCGGTTTTTTGGTTCACTTATTATAGGAAGCCTTACTGTAGCAAATCCAGCGGGCAGACGGCAATGTGCAAATTTCAATTTTCATTAATTATACATTTCTACAGAAAATAATGTAAACGTCGTTAATTTCTAATTGATTGTACATTCCATTTGCGAAATTTGCGTAACTACATAAATACTACGCAGAAAAACATGCAAAATTTTCTATTTTCATCTATTCTACTTTGTTCTCATCAAAGTAGGCTAATTTGTCCTTCGCTACTGTGAAAAGAGTGAAATAGGCCTTTTTTTTACGAAAGTGGACAAAAGAATTTCCCTTGAAAAGGCAGGAAATTTAGAGCTGTCGTAGGAAGTACTGATCTCAGAAGAAAGTATGGCGAATTATCCAAATAAAAAGTGTGATGTTGATGAAAGGGAAATAAAAATGATGTAAACACATAGAAAAGACTTTGAAAATGATAAAGGAAGATAATTTCTGTTCATTTCATCATTTCTTTTACAGATATTCCGATTTATGTAATGGACAACGTGACTGCCCAAATGGTGAGGATGAATCTCCGACGCACTGTCACATTCATCAATTGGTAAGTAGTCAACAGTTTCACTTGAATTTCTCAGAAAATTCCAGTACTTTCTCCAAAATATGTATGTTTTTTTCAGCATCGAGCCGAACTCGACGCTATACGAGAAAAAATCCACCGAATGACTGTGGAATTCAATCGACGAACGTCTAAGTCGTTATAGAAAAGGCCTTAGCTACACTATAGACTGTTTGACTAGAGCATTTTTATGTGTATTATTATTTTTGTGTCAGAGTTATTTTGAATTTGCACGCGTTATTTGATTTTTTCTCTCGTATTGATATCTAAATAACTTATTCTATTATTTATTTCGAATCTCGAAGATTATACATTGTTCGCTTTATTTTCGTGTCACTATGTGATTATTGATTTATCGATTCGACTGGTTGACTTTGATGATTGAGATGATTTTATTTTTAAAAACCGCAATAAAAGTGGATTGAAACCTAGCATTTTCAAACTCCAAAAAATATTTTTTTTGCGCTACACGTGTTACATACATAGCATATAGTATTTCAGTTGATTACCAGTTACTCCTCCAACTTCTCATTGAAATCCCTCAACAAACCAAAATTGAAATTCAACCTATTTGTAGCCACTTCAAAACCCTTTATCAGTTTCCACAAATTGTAGTTTCCGAGGGAATCATGACCTGGGTTTTTTGATTACCATGTGATCAAATTTCACCTCACGGTTACCAATTATGCTTCTCGATGGGACTTGCAAGAAACTGCTAATCAAGGCTTACTACAAAGACAGTAGCAAGCAAAGAGGTTTAACTTTTGGTTTCTCGTACATAAATTCTCTCAAAAAGTGACGGGAAAGTCGCAATTTAAATGGGGGTCGTAGGGACTGATGGAGAGTAGGAAATAACCTTCAACGGTTGTGGCCTTGGGTAAGCTCAGTGAGGCTGTTGCCACCTACAGCGTATTTGGAGTGTTCGAAGAAGAAGTACTTTGCATAATAGCCACTAAACTTTACCCAAGGGTAAAGCATCGTTAGCAGCAGTGTTGTTAGACACTTAAACATCGACCTGACCTGAGGATCGCCGAAGGACGGACCGGGTCGGATCGGCTCCGACCCTTTGCTAATTGCCACGAAGACAACCGTAAGCTACATACCGCAAATTCTTTAGGAGCCCAGGAGCTACATATATGCTTTCAAGATGTCAGATCTAAGCAAATCCCGACCTTCGAAAATTGAAATTCCGATCAACCATGTTGTGCACGCCACCAAACGAAGATTTGCGACCGATGTGGATAAATTTTTTTCGCTAAAGAGAGGGGTCAACGAGATGGTCACATAAATTTAAACTTCTCCTCTTTTCGTTTTAGGAATCTACTCATGAAAGACCAAAAGTTGCAATCCTTCTGCGTGCTAGTGTCCATGTCTGAACCATATCTGTTCGACTTCATTACAACTCAAAATTTTCTGCAGTAAAAAGAAAACTCCTTGCTTGTATGAGATGATCAACCACGCAATCAAGTCAAGTCTCACTCAAACAGTCACAATCACAAACATCCGGCAAACCTTTTTCGGTGCAACAAATAACTTAATAAATAAATGTCAGGGACGTACGTATCAGGACGGAAGTTTTCAGTACTTAAAAACTGATTGGAGCGAATGAGCTAATGGTAGTGGACAGCCAACTGCAGGCAATGGCTAATGTGATGTCTTACGTATTGATGTAACGCGAATCATTACCGACGCCATGAACTGGAATTCAGGCAAACTGTTGACCTTCCTCACACTGACACCAAAGTGAGCAACATTGTTGTGTGGTCCAGATATAAATGCCAAAAGCCAAGAGTTAAACATTGTAGTAAACAAACGGTATGTCTCTACATTTTTTTGAGCGTCATAACTCCAATATTTTTCGAGTATCATATCTCAAAGATTTTTTGAGCGTCATACTTTCCGTTTACCATCAACGTGGCTGGTAAGAATGGTTCTTTACATTCAGCGAAAATGACCGAAGCAATGATGTTTTTATGCTCTTTGTACTACATTTTCTCGCTTCAAGAAAACTACGCAATGGAACGACTATTGGACACTTGCATACCACCTGCGCACGTCAGGACAAGTGTGTTAACTCAGTGCATAAACAGCCGGTGTTCCCCATCTTCTCGAAGGAAGAACTGGCCAGATTTGACCTAATTTGACGTGCACGTTGGTAGAGTATGTAAGGGCACCATTTGATCCATTTTCTTCTCAAGTTCAAAAAGGCAAAACGACCTGACGCTACGCGTGCGGGTGGTAAGTGTCCGTAGAAGCGATGGAAAACTCAATCCACATATACGTGCTTAGAGGATTCAAACGAACAAACAACATCACATTCCTTTGTTATAGGAAGGAAATTAGAGGAAAAGAAATGACGAATGATTTTGCGTTTTTTACCAAGGCATTTGAGATACTCATAGAGTCACATGATTGCTCAAATTCATGAGATCCAGAAGAGATTACCATGACTCAGACGTGGATTAGGCAGAGTCAGTCCAGAAGGTTTCTATTCATAAAGCCAGATGGCAGAGATTCATTAGTCATACGCAGAAAAAGCACAACATCAAAGCACGAACATGCGAGAGGAGTTCTCTAAGCAAATATCTTAAAAAACAAACTTCAAAACCAGACGAAGAAATGCCGAAGAAGAAAGAAGTGACCCGAGTGACCCGTGTCGTCGCAGCTACTTGTGCGTGATGTCCCAAGGCGACATGAGTTTTGATCTCCTATCCATCGTATCAAAATAACGGCGAATTGGCCTGCCTCCTCTGTACATTAGCAATCCTCAAGCTACTTATATGTTTTTGAACACATTACTGGTCTACATAATTTGAAACTGGCTTTTATTTTTTTCTTGTTTTTTCTGCTGGGTTTTGGTGAGATTTTAGTGAAACTGATCGGTCGCCAGAGCGAGAGACAGTGGATTTCAGGAGGGGATGAGATCTGATCTACCTGACCAGAATCGGAAAAGTTTCTGGATCAAATGCAACGTAGCTTACACGATTGTTTTTTTTTCTTGAAGGAAATTGTTGCTCCACCTGTGCTGACTGCCTACCCTAGGTCGAAATCTTAGTTAATCCAAGATATGTAGGTGTATACTTAGTCTGTTTGCTCAGAGAGGGCCGATGGAGCGACTTTGCCTGCAATTTCGACCAAAGCAAGGTGTCGGCCATTTCATCTCATTTTTGCACTCAAGTCTTGAGACATGTGTACAGCGGAATTCCTTTTACGTATTTTGATGTATCCATACTGCCACATAATAAAATTTCTCCCCCAAATGCATACTGCGGCGTCCTTCCATCGATGGAATCAGGGCGGTCGTATTTGCAGACAAAGTCACTCTATCACCCTTCTCTGAGCTAATAGGGTATGAAATCATCATGTTGGACTGGTAATAAAGACGATTCCCTTTCTATTTATCCATAAGGGAGAGCAAGATTTTTGCAGCTGTTTCATTTGCCGAAATCTCTGCAAATACACCTATATGAGCTTTCTTACGATACTATAGCACCTCAACAAGAGGATAGACTCTCTATTCATTGTCTAAATAGAACTTCAAGGTAATAAATTAAATCATTCCAATCCGCTGACGTGCGATAGCGACTGTTGAGCGTAAAAACGACGGTTTTTTCTCCTGCTTCATAAGGGCGCTCTTTTTTCCTTGACTTGGGTTGTTTTTCACCATCAACCCCGAGCATTAGATTACTGAGCTGGATCGTAGATGAAAAAGCGTTCAGCGTGTGCAAAAAAATAGATGAGCGCCGCGACGGTTCAGCTCAACCTGAACGTCATAGAGCAGGGATATGGACTGAGCAGCCGCGGGAACTGCCATGGAAATATGCCCCGGGTAAAAATTTCCATGTGGAGCTACAGAGGACTCAAAACAGCCAGTTAGATACGAATCAGTGCCGCGGTGCAGCAGCATTGGGCTGAGAGTACCAGAGAGCGCTATAGAAGAGGAGTGCAACAGACAGTCAGAGTGCCACGACGCGCCGCAGCACTGGTCCGAATCCAGCTGGCCATTTGGAGTTTCCCATATCATTTTGCCACACCAAGTCATTATTGTCACCTGGACTTACTAACCTTACTAGGGAGAGACTCGATTTTCTGATATGTGTTACTGTTTACTAACACCAATGTGTCGTTTGTTATTTTTGGTGCACCTCGAGTGTAGTTAATCAATAAATAGAAAATAGATAAATGTGTAGTAGATGATAGGCATAGCTGGTGGCCATTTTTTGTAGTACATCTAACACAAGGGGATTGCAAGCCTCTGGCCATAAAAGTATTTCCTTATACATTTTTTTCTCCAGAGAAAGAAAATGAAAAAATCCTGCGACGACGACTGTTGAATGCTCTAGAGTTTTAGGATCAACCATGCAGAGGATCAGGCTCAGTTTAACTAAGGACTGTGATCGCATAAAGCAAAACAAGAAAAATCATACAATTTATTCAAAAAAAAATCATTTAACAAACCCGATGATATATATAATGTACAAGCAATGAGATCTCAAAGCGTATGTGGCACACCAATATCTGGCACAACAATGTTTCTTACGGAAAGAAACCAATAACAACTGATAAATAGACATCCTGGCAAGCTCGGATGATGGAATCTTCAATTTGTAACCGCTTCCCACCAGGATGTAACCTGTTACTTACTGTTTTATACACATGACCTTATATGACACGACAGAGTCAAAACAGCCACTGGCAATCCGGGGCGAGTTCAGTGCTCGCACTTGTGGGTCCTACCAATCATTCGCCGCATTGTGGCACGGAAGTTCTTGTTTAGGCACATGTAGATCACTGGATTAAAGCAGGAGTGGGCATAGCCGAGCCATGACGTTATCACGTATAGCTGAAGATGTAGCGGGACGTTAATGTCGACGGAGAAGCCCATTGCGATACCGCGGATCACGCTGACGCAGAAGTACGGTATCCAGCACATCAGAAAGGCTACTGAAATTGAGGGACTTCGTAAGTGAACTCTATATTTGGTTACTCACTATTGTACTCACTAAGAATCGCCGCGACTACTCGGGTTGCCCGCGATTCGCGACGAATCGCCATCGACTCGCGCCGCTTTCGTCGAATCGCTCTTGTTACCTGAATGGACGTATTATTAGTTGGAAATTCTATACAAAGAGGGGGAGGGGACTTATAAATTTTTCAAGTAGCAGGTTTCCTTAGGACAGTTTGTACTGCTCAGACGATTTTCCATGATGGCCGGTCAACATACAGGTACAAGTCCTTATTGAAACCGTAAACGCGTGCGTCAGAGCCGCGTCAGCGATGCGACAACCCCTATCATTCATCATATAGACGCACGCGCGTCAAACGCACGCATTTAGCATAAATTGCGCTTTCGAGAGATTCACAGGTATAGGCGCAGTCACCCTGATGCAATTTTGGTTCTTCCGCATGCATCATCCCGTAAAAACGGATTAGTATAGCCGCGATTCAATTTTTGTGGTAATTTGCTGGTTTTGACAAGTTACAACGGGTTCCTAACGTGCTCTAACTGGTCTGAGCTATCCCTCGACGTCCGAACCTGTTAGCACTGGCGTTTTACATGACACGACGTGTTAGAATCAGCGTATCGCTGCAAAGAGAGCGCACCGCAGTGCTGCTGCTGAGACGCACGCCGCGACGCTACCGCGCCGCACGCGTATGCCTTCCAAATCCATGTTGCTCCCTCAATTCCGACCCATTGAATAACATCGGTGGCCACTTGCTCACATTTTGTCGGTCCCTAAGCTCGGAATACTTATTTCCCCCCGTCACTGCTTGTACATTTGATGGACAGCAGCCGCAACGCCCACATGAATCGACCAATCACAGCCCAGCAGCCGACGTACCTCTTGTCACGTAGCGCTTAGCAGTTGTGAGGCGGTACTAGCAAACATACCAGAAGTGTCTCACAAGTGTATCAGCGCAGTATGTATGTATGTCGTGTACTACACCCTCGACTTGTCTTTGGTCACGTCTGTAACACTAAAGGTCAATTCTAAACAGAATAAGACCAGCAGAAATCACTGTTTTCAACTCGCAGTAGGATTTTTCTAAATCACATCGGGCATAGCAGCTAAAATTCTGCCTCGCACCTATGCTACATTAAGCTTTGCACATGTCGACAATTTTCGGAAAGGGAGTGCTATGGTTGGGAAGAACGGCATGGCAGAGATCTGCGATTGGCGGATTGGATGAGTTGACCTATAGCGGAGCTCGGCCGCGCTGCATTTCCTAATGGCAACGCTATCCACAATAATTTTGCGCCTTGAACGACACACATGAACTCCAACGATCCGCTGCTTTGCTCGTTTTGCATATTTTGCATACCGTCCAGTGGAGTGTGGGGCTAATACTACCATCACGGGCAGATTCCATTGCGTTTTTTGCGACGCATCGCTGGCTTTCCGAGATTTGCGCATCCTTATGCACAAGATTCAATAAAATTGACAAGTTCTCTTTATACAAGTGCTAAGTAACCATGCTCTCAATTTCAACTGAACAAAGATCGTCTCGAAGATAATACCTGATCCTGTGTGATCAGCTATTCTGCCATTAGGCACGAGGAAATCAAATCGCTATCAATCCCGTTTCCCGTTTGTAAGCGGATATAAAGTAACCTAAAGCGCATCAAGGTATCACGTGCACCAGCTCATTCAGTCATATTTGGGATTACTGGTGGAAACGCATAAGCATTAGCTGGTCTGCAGTCTGTTAATCATTTAATCTGATGCGATTTTCTTGACAAGATGAAACTATCGGTGTGAAGGGAACCTCAAGAAAAACTCTGGTGGAGACTTCCTGACAAATCCTCCCAGGAAATACAATCCATACCTGCGTAGCTATCCGTCTCAGCTTCCCACGACTTATCGAAGAGATCTTCTTCTGTGGTGTTCCATTGGAGCCGTCGATGGTGATGTCAACAGCTGCTTTACGACCGCTGCCGCCAACTTCCATAACAGCGTTTCTTAGTGTAGACCAAGCAGATGAGCGTCTGAAGAAATTAGGAGACTAAGAGACAATAAGCGATTTCAGTAATATCTCGGAAATACCTTGAGTCGATTTCAAAGGTAGAGTCAGTGTTATCCGTAAGGCTACTCCCGTAACTATTCATGGATATTCTCCTGAATGTGTCACCGCTACTAGCAGAGGTGTATGACGAATGGCTGCTGTTCGATGGTACAGAACAAGGCGATGGGCAGTCGAATAATCGAGGCACCTAAACATGTTTTTTTATGAAGTATGTGACTTCATAGATAATCTGCTAGTGCTTGATTCAAAATTGGTAGCCTAAGTATTACCTATGACCCTAACCTATGACTTACTTCCTTACAAAGGAGTAAGTCATAAGTAGGTGAGTTAGAATGAATTTTACCCAATAACGTGCGACTACGAGTGAAGATCTCCCTGCCAATTCTTCTTGAACGCAGACGAACAACTATGAATACTAAAATCACTTTACTCACCTTTAATGTTGAGTTATTTTCCCTCATCCCAGGCGACTGAGGGGGCGTGTTCATCGCCATCATTGCAGGGACCATGAGAAACGTGGGTGGAGGGATACACGTGATCGATCTGAACGCTGATTTTTTGTGAACAATGGAAATGTTCCATTGAAAAAAAAAGATGAGGAAAAAAATTCTGAGGGCGAAAAATCTGAAGAAGTGGGAATCTGAGGACCTCAACAGTGGTAATTCAATGGTACAAGGTTGCCCAAAGTTAGGTCTAGCCAGGCATAGGGTTTTCACTGGAATGATTTCGAATATTCGAATGATGAAATTTCGACACTTCCCGAACTTTCATGCATCTGGTTTAGTAATTTTTTCAGCTTCCCTAATATTTCGAATATTCGAAAATTTGAGCTTCCAATCACTCGAGTATCTGATCGAAATTACCCGCTCGAGTTTTAAAAATCATATGTACCAGTGGGACACACAGGGACGCTCCACCTCCTGAGAATGGGCCGCTGAACTTTCGAAATTATTTTATAAAATAAACAAAGCTTAGTACTAGTATATTTTTCAACAGTCTATTTTTATTATAATTTTTAAATAAGTAAGACCCAATTTTTCGTCTTCCTCCAACAAACCACCATTCAAGTTCGCCCGCAAAAGGCGTACACCAGCTCCCAATCGATATAAAGATTGACCCCAACTTTTGGGACAAATAACACACTAACTTTCTCTGCTTGTGGTACTGTGGTACTGCCAGCAGTGGCTTTTGACTAGCGTCCGTCGACGCCGACTCCTCATGAGAATCATCTTTAACCAGCGGTTTTGGCGGCATCTGAAATTTTATTGATTGATTACTGTAGGTTTGACAGTGCTGAATTTCGCGTACGTTTTTCAGTGCAATCACGGTCTCCGCCAAACTGCTCTCCACCGATCGATTCTCAGTCGGTGACCCTTCGTCGTCGCATACGGTAGCCAGGTGTGAACGCGATGCGTAGTGACCGGTAGCTGAAAGAGCTATCATTAGGGCTCGATTCTTACAGAGAGTACTGTAACTTCTGACGTCCTTTCTGTGAAACAATATTGCGACAATAGTGAAGTTTACTTACAGAATTCCATGTCTTGAACCGATCGGCGCCGTCCAGCTCGGATATCGATGTAAGCCTAAAATAGAAATATGTAATTAAGAAAATATTGCGCGTTCGACCGGAGCACATTAAGGAATTAGCGAATGTGCATCCACACGATGCATTTGATACAGATAATGTGCGGTGATGTCAGACCTACACGTAGCAAACAAAAACAGTAAACAAGGAAACATTAACAGCTAAATTACTTGGGGAGGAACAAGAAGGGGGATCGGAAGCGTTGGGGGGTTTTGATGAAAACGTGGAGGTTTTTTTTTGCATGGAACGTGTACCAGGTATTCAAACGTAGCACTGTAGGTTCTACTACAGGTGAAATAACGAGATCTGGAGAGCAAC
The DNA here is from genome assembly GCA_000688135.1 of Ancylostoma ceylanicum. NCBI lineage: Eukaryota > Metazoa > Nematoda > Chromadorea > Rhabditida > Ancylostomatidae > Ancylostoma > Ancylostoma ceylanicum. Next base: position 1,433,509 of record JARK01001363.1, on the reverse strand, counting down.
TATTATAGGGTAAAATTATGACGTGCATTTGTGTGAATATGGTTGCTAAGCCTTTTTGAAGAGAGCACGACACGCAATACTCGATTTTTGGCAGTTTTGAATGATCTCAAATGCAATTTGAAAAACACTGAAACTTGACTGGTGCTAACTTGATCGCGTCAACTGGGTGTGATAAAAAAATGCAAAATCGAAAGAAATTATGCAAAAATTTACCATCGAACACATGAGATGAGATAGATTTATCCTTAGGCTTGAGAAATTCAACGTTCAATAATGAAAATTCCAACAAAGGTCATGCACAGTCCTTCTCGAAAAGATAGATGGATTCCGCCACTGCAGATTCGCGGCGGGACCTGGACGAGTGAAGCAGTGAGAGCATGCTCCAAGTGAGAGGGTCGAGTAGGTCCCGCCACGATTCTGCAGCCGCGGCGCTATAAAACCATACGTGCAATCCGTCTATGTACCTTTTCGGCAAAAACCGAAGACGAAAAAATGGGTAGAAAAAGGAGTCCTGAAGAAGGACGTTGAAGAGGGTGGGAGTGGAAGAAAATGAAAATGGATGAAATAGTAGGAATTTCTCTAGCTCATATATCAGTGAAAATGCAGAGGAGAAACAGGATTAAGGTTTTAGTCTGGTAAACATGCAGTATTACCATAATTTCTAAGCAGAATAGGTTTGAACCACTTTTTCAGAATTTAAAATCGGCACTGATAGGTGATTATAATTGTGAACGAATAAAAGCCGAATAATTGTGTTATTTCAAGGAAGCAAATTGAACATTCAGATATTCAAAAATGAGAAAACCCTGCCGCTTTACTTGTTTTTCACAAAAAATTGTATTGGTCTCTAGTGTAAGCACACTTATTTCGAGTTATTCGTGAAAGCCAAAATATTCGATTTTGACCGAGTGCAAAATTCGAGTCTGGGAGCATTATAGTGTTTTATGAAAAAAGGGGAAAGCTTCAGAGCTTCCGCATTTTCGATCATCCGATTTTTATTCTCGAATATATGTTTTAATTGTTCCCTGGACTGTTAGGTAAAGCGACAAAATTATTATATTTTTCTTCGGATATGGGTGGGTGACTAAGGTGAGTGCATGGGTGACTCGACATTCGACAACCCTCATCCACTGATCGTGGTTTTGTGCGAACCACATTCTATTTTACGCAAGCAAATTACGGTAAGACCATCAGCTAATCGGACTGAACTTTACATCCTGTGTAGCAGAGGCGTAGCATAGGATTTTTACGTTGAAATTATCCAATCCGTGGAAAAAGAAGCAATTCATACCTTCTGGAACGCCTGCATAATCGGTACACCGTTCGGGTTCTCTGACGTGCTCATCCGTCGCCTCTCCAAGATTTTTATCTTCCGCTCTTCACTCAACTTTCGCACCTCCTCTTCGCTTTTCTTCCGGATAGGGTCCACATTGCTGTTCATCTCCTCTTCTCGTAACCTTAACACTTGTATTTTGTTCCCCTATACTCTTCTAAAAATCAATAAATCAATGTTCAGCACGTACTTATTCTGCTCATGTTCAGCACGCATCTGAGCAGCGCACGCTAGACTAACGCTGACATCCATCGACGGTGGATCTGGGACTATGGAGACCCGTTTTTTGGCAGCAACGCTTCGGTCGTGAGCTAACGTCTCGGCACAGATGGTTGGACTTCGCCACCTGGAAGGCTATCAGTTAACTATAAAAAAGTTTAACATCTCATTTTTGCATCTAGGCCATCAGGAGACCCTGGATCCTGACGCTGTGTCCTGTGACGTGCATGAAATATTCGAAACTTCTTTGAGCCCATTCTTCAGGACTGGGATTCATGAAACCATAACCACATAAACAAACTACGGTTAGCGTCATCAGTTGTCCTATAGAGTGCGTGATATTAGGACACACAGGACGCAAAAGTTGGTTTGCCTCTGGTTTCGCTGTGTTGTGCGTTCATGAATCCCAGCCCAGGACTGGACAAGATACCCTTCATAAAAATTCCCGAATTGTCATGAAAATCAAAGTCAATTTCTGATTCTCCATCACACCCCCAGGCAATTTTAATCCGGAAGTCACGAACCAGGAAAAACTTTGACGCCCATATATCATTCCATTCATGGCTCGAAGTGCTCATGTGGTGCGAGCCACATCCATTCAATTTAGCGACCTTCGCTAGTCATTCATTCAGGTGGATGAAATCCACCGTCCCCAGGGACGGCGGCTAAACGGGATGAAAATTGCGTCCGTCGCGAGCACTCGTAATCGGTGTTCAAGAAATGTGTGCGCCTGGAGTTGTCCTCAACTGTTCAAAGATTAGGAACAGAGAACGCCACAGTGCTGGTGGAGGGCGGTGTTTACTATAACCAGTCACGAGTGTGACATCATTAGGTTCTGTTACAAGTGCGAGCTTTTTAGCGTTATTGAATCAACGACTTTTTCGGGCCAAATCGCCATGGAGCTGTGTGGTGGAATACTTTTTTTACTTGAGTTCTTCTCGTTCCAGGAATAAGTTTAAGTAGTTTTCAAGTAGTTGTATTAGGGTGTTATGTTGGAAATACGCGTTTTTGCATCAGACAAATATTTTTTTAAAAACAAAGCTACAACACCCCAGTCCAAGTTCAATGCAGAATTAGTATTGCTAAACCTTCGAAATCTTCCACACAAAGAGTGAATGCTCTCCTCTGAGCTGTCGCAGCGCAGTGGCCTAAAATAGCGGCTTACCCAAAATTTGGTTTCGTCGCAGTTTTGGGATTTTTCTCTTTTATTTAAGGCTTAAGCGAAGCAAGCAAGTGGTCGCCTGATAGCGCAAAGTCTGGGCTATTGAGCTGTCCCAAGGGCGACTCCTCATTCTAGATGTGGAGAACAAGGCAATCGAGGAAACGATTTTCAGTCAGAATTTCGGTTCAGTTACTCGCCATTTTCGAGTAATTTATTGCCGCCTGGATTTAGCCAATTAATACACCAAAAATTTTCTTAGCCCTATATATGACTGTAGTGGTGCTCCGCTGCAGTTTTACGCTCTCTAACAACATAAAATTAGGGATCAGAAATTCCAAAATTTTGGACGGTTTTCTTGTAAATTCTTTTAAAAAACAAAGAATGAAGGAATACTCAACAACCCGCATTTGAAAAAATACTACATGAATTGCTTTTTCAGGAGGTATTAAAAGTTTGGCGAAAAACATTTGGCAACACATTCATAAGAACGTCAAAACTTCAGCGCATATTTCCAACTTAACACCCTAATATTAGCAAAGGGAGTTTCTTGAACCCATGATTAGTTGAAAAGGAACCACGATAGTGGCAATAACCAGGCTGGTATAACTTTTGAGAAATATCACAATCATTGCTGAAAGCTTAAGAGAATGTTCCTCAGGTATTCGTAAGTGAAGGCGCACATTGTTTTTTTGAGTAGTATTTCAAGAGTAATATTTTGAGTGATTTAATTTTTAAATCTTTTTTATATTCAAAAAAGTACCCAGCGCTAGGATGAAATGGTGAAAAATTGTGCGAGACTTCCTATGGAAGCAAAAATTGACCTCGAACAGCATGATAAGCAGATAATCTTGCGCTACTAGCGACTCTCCCCTAGGTAAAATAGTGAAACAACCGCTCCCCTCTCCTTTACCTGAGTCCGTGCAAATGCTCCAAAGCACTTTCCTCAAAGTTCAAGCAAATTGTCTAATTTTGAGTGCGTAGCACCCTAACTATGTATGTACGTCATTTTCTTCAATTTCCAGAGAATCGCTGAGAAGTACACTCGCCCCCCACAGAACAAGAGTACACAAATTAACGACGGCAAAGCTGAATTTCCAAGGAAACGACTCACCGTTGAGGTGGTTTAGCGATGCAATGAATGTCTGGCTGACTTGGTGATCGTTCTTTAGATCCACTGGATCGTCGAGTTGGACTTCCACTTTGTGAGCCAGTTTGCGAAAGTCTAGAGCCACGCCGTGAGCGGACCTGGAATAAGAAACTTATAGCTTCGATGCAAATCTTCAATGACTTGGTTCAGCTTTTTAAAGTGGGTTTACTTTCTGGAGGATCTCCAGATTTGTTCAGTACTAATTATAGCTGTTTTGGCCTAGATTGCTTATGAAATGTTTTTATTTGTCCAATCAGCCTAGGTTTCGACTGCGCCGCCTTCGTCAGGACCTGAAGAAGTCGAAATTGCAGGAGGCCGACCCTCTAAGACTATGTTACCTTACAGAGGTAGCCGATCTACATACTATTCTCTCACGCCCTCCATATTAGTTTGATCGAAGAATACAGGAAACCAAAATATGATAGTATCCACTGTAATCGTACAGCAGAAGAAGCAAACTTCTTCTCTAAGCTATACCTCACTTCACTTCGCTTTTTCTCGGAATAACTGTAAATCAATCGGTGCGCGAGGAGGTAGTCTAGACGATGATCCGAAGTCGTACTCCATAGTTTACCAGGAAATTGACCAGTTTTCAAATCTGCGCACTAGAGAAATGTGCTCTTTGACATACATATGTATCAGTGGCGGACGCAGGGGGGGGG
>JARK01001363.1:1400770-1428165 GCA_000688135.1 Ancylostoma ceylanicum | reverse complement strand
CCGCCCACTTTCTGCGTCCGCCACTGATATGTATGTACATATAGTGCGTGATAAAGACAGTTTTGTCTCATTCTCGCTTTTAAGCTCAACCCGCAGGTCTCATTTCTACCAAGTGACAGGCATACACAGATTCTGATAATGAGCAAAATGAACTGACCTAAGGCATAGGAACGAGGAAAGGAGATCCTCTTTTTTGCGTTTTTTTAACAACAACTATGGGTACTATTTTAATGAACATTTGTGAAGAATAAACTTTAATACTGCTCTAATGAAATGATGTGAATGTAGCTTCAGGTGAACAAAACACTTTTCTTTTGAAATTGCAAGAAATTTCGACACTAAATATTTTATCACTGTTTCATCTCTTCTACGTATGACAAACATTCGGCGCTGAGCAGTTCAACACTGTTGCATAACGAAGATAAAAGTCAGTTTGTGTCAGTGAAGGCGCAGAATCGCGGTTATCCAGAAAATGCTGCTCGCTTTAGGAACACCACCCGGCAGACAAGAACAACACGGGTCTTGTCTGCATTGGAATAAGGGGCCGCATGCGTCATTGAGATAACTCAGGGCAAAAAAAAAACACGATGAACAAATTTGTTGAAACCCGACAAAGTTGCCCACATTTAGCACGCGCGGCCTGGATAATCTCAATGATGCATCCACACAAGGTTGAATCTCCTGTTATGTTGTTTTTGAAAGCCTTTTCTAGCAGTTGGTCCATATTTGAGCCGCTATAGGACTTCCCGATGACTACTTCAGAATGACAGTTAAACTGCAGACGGCAGCAGCATATCGCTGCTGGATGAGAAATAACCAGTTTTGTTGAGCGTTAGACTTATAAGGAGTCAGCTATGCGGGGACGGAAAGGTCTTTGGGACAACATTAGACAACAACAATGTTGGAAATCCTCAGAATTTCTCATCTTGCCATTTTCAAATAATCGAGTTCAAACATTGAGTATAGTTTGAATGATGAATGCTACGATCTGAAGTTCACAGGAAATTGTGTAATACTGACTGGTGTAAAATATTTGGGACAGAACGAATGCCCCTTCCAAAAATAATTCCTGGAAACAATCTACCTGCTGGTATTTGCTCTCCTATCATAAATTGGGCGAAAATGGAGTGGGGGGGGGTCACCTAACAAAAGTCGATAACTTGGCCTGTCCTACACGTTCTGACTTGCTAGCTGACATGTTCAGAACACTCTGACTTGTTAGTTATCCTAACGAACAATATTTACCTGAAATGCGAACACGTCAGAACGTGTTGGACAAGTCATGTTTTCGACCAATACCGACAGCCTCCCCCCCCCCCTTCCCCCCCGAACACCATTATCACCATAAAGTGACCAATTAGACACCTCATGCTAATTGCGCCTTATGGGTTGGTTCTTGAAATAAATATGAGCCGACGGGTGGCCACTTCACATCCCTCACATCCCTCCATGGGAAGTTACAAGGTAAAAGTGAATTATTCTATATTCTGGCCCTGCGGTAGGAAATAATGATTTTTCATCAAAATTTTCAAACTTGATATTTATTATTCGAAAGCTAGACGAAATATTGATCGATGCGATAAAATTGACGGATGAGGTACCGTACCTCTTCAATGATCACCCTCGGCAGTGACTGCTTCTTATCGGCGTGTTTTTGTGTAGATTGTCCAAACATGTAAAGTTGGTGATTCCTGAGCTTCTTGAATATCTTTATATATAAATAGACGACTATGGCACCCGGTAAAAAGAACGAAAGAAACGAGGACAGCACCTGAAATCAATCGATAAAATCAATAAGCACTCAGACAGGACTGTGGGCAGTTCCATGCGTTACACTGCGTGTTGATGAAGGGGATCTACATATAGTTCTTAAGAAACGGAAAATATTTGTCAGAAAGTTGCCTCCCGCTAAGTGAGAACAAAGAAATCGATAATTGATCGACATAACTTTTCAAAGCCCAAGCACCATAGTCAACATTTGCTAGCTGGTGTGTGGATCGAACACCGATTTATGTGAGAATTATGTGATAGAAAAATGCAAGTGTGGGTTGTTGGGATTGGGGCGGAATGGTCTGTTCTACGATTGGTCAGTTCATAAGACCAGCCAATCAGAATGCTCGAGACCGTAATCTTTCCCCTATATGGTACTACACGCCCATTAAAAATGCAGGTCCTTCAAATTGTCGAGGTCCAACCCAGACAGAGGTTTTATGGATAAAGTTACTCACTATATACTGCGGATTATCGATCCAGCAGATCGTCTCCGAGTGGAGCTTCTGTTCCATGAACAGCGTTGAACTGACAGCCAACGCCATCACCCATATCATTACCACATACGGTAGCGTGGACGTGGAGACACAGTGACGCTGGTATTCCGTAGGGAACATAATAGCGAAGTACCTGAATATCGATTGATCGTGCACGTGACGCACGCGCGACGTAACGCGCTGCTTATCATTATATTTAAGTGCACTGAGAGTACTAAATAATAGTATAGAACTATTTTAGAGCAAGTCAGAGGTTAAAAAAAAGATCTGACTAAATTAAGCAGTAAAGTGGGTATTGATTGATAGCGAAACGGCACATTCGCATGGTTATGGAAATACGTAAGTGGCACGAGAAAAATCCAAGAAAAGAACCCAGTTTGCATGGGAAGTACAGTGGCAGTGGGAAATATAAATTACTTATAATACGAATAAACAATATTCATTCATTCTCTTAATCGATATATCGACTAGTTGCGATTAACGTGTCATTCAAGAAAATACTCTGGGGCATTAACTTGCACACCCAAAAAGGGCCTTCAGATGTCAACGGATGGCTCTACTAGAAGATTATCAATGTAAGGAATTTTTTCTTCACAAATGGGTTATTGGTAGGTCACATTTGAAAAAATCAATAATCGATCAAAGAGACCGTACCGATCCAAACTGATCGCCACCAAGTGAACAATGCTGGCAGTTGTAGAGAAAACACCTGAGACCAAATGAAATTGACACCATGTATAGCCAAGTGTCCACTCATCGTTGTGCAACTGAAAAAATCAATAAATCGATCAACTGCTCCACATGCTCTGACCAACTCGCTTACCTTATAGTAAAGCGACAACGGCATAACCACTAGTCCAACCAGCAGATCACTAACAGCTAAACTAGCGATAAATTTGTTGGTGGTGACCGTTTTCAGTTTGCGATCGATCAATACTGCGAAGATCACAAGACCATTGCCGAACACGACGACAATGATCAGAAACAGCAACGCCACGTCGCTGACACCCCATTGTACGCCGACCTGAAGGAGACGTGTGTAGAATACATATTGATTGGTTGGACTGTTGATTTGATCTACGTAAACGTTGTGCTTCGCTACGTGATCAATTTACTGGCTACAGTATCCCGTACTACAGTATCCTCAAGAGATAGAACCAACCACAGGCCAACCCTAGCCCAGAGCTCCTTACCAATGTTGGCGGACTGGCAAAAGCCTTTAGGACCATAGTGAAACATAGAAAAATTTGCTAAGACAATAATATTAAATTTTGAATTTTCATCCAATCTTTTTCATACGGATAATGTTCCAAGAACCTTTATTAGTTACTAATAATCAATTATTGATTAGGAAAGAGAAAATATTCTGTGGCGTCACACAAAAGCATAAGGTAACAGAGAAAGAGATACAGATTGGAGCAAGAATACATTGCTGGGTGTGGAGCGGTTATACCTGAAAAGGGGGGTGCGGCTGCGTTCTGCGAATGCTCGATCCACCCAACTGACCAATCACGAAGTCCAAAGTCCAAATACTCGTATCATATTATTGGATACTATAATTGGACTCAGACCACCGTACATTTTGAACGGAGCTTTCTAGGACTGGAGAACGCTCGGAAGGCAATCCTGGTGCCTTTTTACGGGATGACAAGAAATTATGAAACGGAGTTTCCTCCACCCATTCTAGGTACATACTCCACATTGCTTTATAACGAAAGTCCAATTGCTCGTCGAATATTATTTTGCAAAATCCACAAAAATCAGGAAAACATCAGGTAAAAATTTAATGAGAAGTGATAACGAAATGAAAATAGAACGGTACGAGAAATGAAAACATTTGAATTAAAATAAGGAGGTGATGAAAATCTGCACAGAGCCCCATGCATGGTTGTACCCAATAGAGACATCAGAGAAAATATCGCGCATTTTCAACATAGAAAACAAATCCAAAATCAGGATGGTGCAAAAATAATGCCCAGTTTCAAGCCTTTACTTTCGAACTTCACAACTCGCTTCAGGATCAAGCTTATTCATGGAACTCAGAGCCGTTTTAGTTCTCAAATATTTGGCAGTAAAATACATGGACTCAGACCACAACACATTTTGAATGGAGTCTTCTAAGACTGAGGAGCGCTCGAAGGCAATATTGGTGGCCTTTTGGTCTTCGAAGAAATGTTCCTCGCGAATTCGTCTAGGTTCTCGGAGAAGTGGTAGTCGGTGGGCTAGGTTTTGTTGTTTTAACCCATTGGCGAGCGCGCTCTTTTCTCATTTTTCAGTACCCCCAAGGCTTCTTTTTCTGCTCCGAATTTTCATTGATGGTTCTACGGGGTGACAAGAAATTATGGAACGGAGCTTTCACTACAATTTTCTTCGCTGCATCATCCGCTGTATCTTGCGCCTATGGTCATTTTGACAAGGGAATGTAGACCTTCCAAGATCATTATGCTTAAATCCATAAATCCGGAAATGCACAGGTTACAGCGCAGAAAACCTTTACGGCCTCATCACTAAAAAATCACATTTTACGCAAGGTTATTAGTAGTCAAGATCATGGAATTCAAACCAATTAAGTTATGTTTTCTGGAGCGTATTGAAGTAGTTTACTCGATTAAGGACTTCTGAAGCGATGAAAAACACTTTGGACAAAGCCTTGAATGATTTTTGAAAGAGTGGCAAAGATTACTGGCAGAAGCCGTAGACGACTTTTTGGAACGAAGAAAGAAGACCACGGAAGCAAATCGTGATCATTTTGATGACTGCCCCCTTATGTACAAATACGCCTGTTTTCATTTGTACAGTAACATTATTTCACCAGAAAAGTAGGAAAGACTCCAGACCCGTTCCATAATTTTTTGTCACCCTGTAGTATGAATTTTTATAACTAAAATGACCTAAGAGTACTATTACATCACTATCTCAGAAAATTGCTGAGATAATCAAGGCTTGGTGGTCGAAAAATGCGCGGCTCGGTGAGCAGCGTCAATGGGTTAAGTTACTCCCTGTTATTTTTATTGAGGTTATTGAAGTCCCAGAAGTGCAAATATAATTCCGGAACACCCTGCATAATCTATACATATTTCATCTCTGGTGCCCCGTGGCACACCAGAGCGCCATTTTAAGATTACTCGTATCGCCCGCAGGCGCCATTACTCAAATAATGAGGCGAGCGCATAGATCATTCTCGCTGATTAAACGAATTCTTCCGTACTCCAAACAGTCGCACGTACGTAATACGCAGCGCGTTTAGCTGTGAATGCAATAAAGTTAGCTATGTTGATAGGGAAAATAACGAGAGCTGTGCGGAAACGTGATAGACATGTTTACCAGACATCCGACGTCAGGTGGGTATTGAATAAATGAGTATGGGAACTACGAAACGAAGTGGAACGAGTGCCGAGAGATAAATATTCATCATGAAGTGGAATCTGGTATTGGAAAAAATCACGGAATGAATACCAAGAAAAGAAGAGAATATGAAAATGCGAAGAAACGGGTTCAAACAAACAGAATAGTACTTTTTTTCCGTAAAATAACAGCTTATCGAAAGTGATCTGGGTCCATCCCAATGTTCGTAAATTCAGTGTCTGTTTTCTACTGCGCAATTTTCCAATCCCATTACTCCTGGAAAATCCCTTTCCTGAGTAAGGAAATTCCCTGTGGTAAATCCTCTTCATAATTCCACCCAGGTAGTTAGGAGGAGGGTTACTTAGGGTATCAGATCCAGAATTTTGCTCCTACACCCGGATACATCGTTGGAGAGGTAGACAATCTCATACCTATGGATATGAATTGCCGCTCAGTGGCAGATGGATATAGACAACGTCACGTATTGGTAAACGTGTTAATTGGTGCAACCTAAAAGGTAAATTAGAGTACCTACTTTAACTCGTTAACCATGAATAGGTCTAATGACGCATTCCTGGACTGCATATCCTAGTTGCCATTCATATCTATTTCCCAAATAAATGGCATGTCATATCAAACTTTCCCTCACTATCCGACCCTCATTGCCGAAAAAAAATGTGGCTCTCAGGAATGAGGTCACACTCCCTTTCTTCCAGTTCTCTTCCCGCAAACCTTTTTTTTCGCAGACTTTTTCCAGATTCGCCATTGTGAGGAGGACATTTTTTAGGTGGGCTTCTTTGAGGTATGTACTTGGGCAAGTACATGTGCCGTTACTAAGAGAAATCTCATCGACGATCCCTTAGTACACCATTTCTCGGATAACTCATGGATTCTGTCTCTAATAAGTTTTCAGGAAATCCTTAGGACAGGAACCATAGAAAGTTGAGTCATTCATTCGTTCATTCAGTCGAGTTTTCATTCAATATTTTTCGAATTTTTTTCTAAATATTTTTTTAGTTCTAATAAGGAATGCTACAAAATCTAGGTGATTTACCGCGCCCGCGCGTCAAAGTGCATGTAGACGCTGCTGCCCACGATCTTTTCCCAGGAAGGACAGTTCATCTCTCATCGAAGATAACCAATAAGGTGGAAGAATGAAAATAGGCTGGAACGCCTTCTAAGCCATAATTGGCCGACTTTTTCCCGAGTCCAAAAAGGCAAAACGGCCTAAAGTTCATTACCTCACTGGCAAGGATGTAGCTACTTCGAACTCAAGTAAGTACTGCCCAAATTAATCTTCTGCGCCCTAGCTTGGGTTAAATGCTTATATTTTCCCCAATCCCCAAAATTTCGTCAGTTCTTTGGCAAAACAAGTTGACGATACCATCGTAATAGTGTACCTATTTATGACGTTACCTACGTAGTTTACACGATTTTTATGGGCCACAAGGGAACCTGTTCAGGTTGTTGACGGCAAATCTATGAAGGCGATCTGTCTAGACAAGAACTGGTCCCAGACTAGCCGCAAATATTTTGCCTGGCATCCGTAAGGAACTGCGAAAAGGAAAAGATGAGAGGCATGTATACAATAAATAAATATGTACGTAGTTCCCAGTACGCGGACGCGACTATCAGGAGCAGATAATTCACAAAATTATTTTGCAAAATGGACAAAACTTGCATAGGTTTATTTTATTTTCTATTTTCCAATGATTTATTTCCATTTTTGATTCTGAATACATACCTTTATTTTTCATTGTTTGCTTGAATTTGCAGGAAATTTGGAAATTTGCTGGAAATGAAAAGCGGACTTGAATTTAAAGGACTGCTTAATCTTGCTGCATCAGAATGAAATTATCGAAAAGGAGTCGAGGAGTCGAGTTTTTCTGGAGAAAAGAGTTAAAAATAGTTGACATGGTATGTTGCTGGTTTGTTGAGCGACGGGGACCAGTTCTCGCACAGTCCCATCTTATGCAGTTAGGTGGAAAAAAATCTTCATGGTTTTAGCTGAAGGGTACGAGAAAGTTCCAAAGTTTTAGTCCCACAATGACTTTCTTCCGACGTTTCCGCTTAATCCAGTAATATTTCTGGATCGCCACCCAATCTCAAGCACCCAGACGCAAACACCAGATGCTTGAGATTGCATTAGCTGTACTGCTTTGTTTTCTAGTAGGAAAACAGTCAATGCGTCTGAGAAACTGTTGTTGGGCGTACATAAGTTCACGTGAACGTCCTATAAGCTCTCAAAATCCAGGATCAGGTAATTTGCATATGCAAACCTAAGAGTTCCATGTAATTGCACAAGTACCTGTATGTAGGGCAATTTAGCAAATAAGAATCTATAATTTATCTAATGAATTTTTAAAAAGGCAATTTTTGTGTTTTGCTCACTGAATATAACGTCATTGATATAATGCTGTACTCCAAAGAACAACAAGTAAATTGTTCTATAAATTTCAGTAATACTACTTATTAACCGAGTCCCAAATTCCAAGCTGGAAGGATTAGACATCCCCAAGTAGGTGCAGGTTACCCATCCAACAAGATGAACAAAACGATTACCCGCTAGGTAAAAACTGGCTGCAATCTACCTTCAGTGCATTAAATTCCAAGGTTTTTTGAAATCAGGGATCCTGAATATTTAACTTAATGAACCATGATAATATGTTGAATGACGAATAGCTCCAAAATAATATAAAATTTCGAGGGAATATGCACGGAAAGTTGTTACTTTTGGAATAAAAACTTTCACTCCAGTGTAGTTAAATTCGTATAAAATTAATGCTGTAGAACTTCTTGTAAGAATGTAAAATTTTTAAAGAATGAAGAACACAAAAATATAATAACCATGATACTTTGACCATAAGATTCCTTCTGGAGTGTTCCAGAAAGGTCTTAATACAATAAATTTCCAAGCGCAAACGTATGTACATATATTAGCGCTCTTATAAAGAATTCTGGATAAATCCCTTGGACACCCATTACCGAATCCTCGGGCAGATTAGGAAAATATTAGCGTACTGTATTGCTTTACTGCTCCACATGCTGCCCAGGAGAAATGAGGCGAGTCTAGGATTTCATTGGAAAGGATTGGAAACAAGACAAGAATCTGAAGCAAATAAGAAGATACGCCAAAGTGCTTGAAGTCTTGTCGCCGCTGCAACGTCTTCCTCCATGTTTGCTTTCGGTTATCCACCAAGTTTTGTGGCAAAAAAAAACAAATAACAAAAAAAAAAAACTAGCATCTTACTTCTCCAGCCCGTATTAGGTAAAAAGTACCATTAATTTATTGATACGCAGTGTTGCTATTTACCAGTTTTTTCCCGCTTCTTATTCTCACTATCTCTTCATACTAAAAGGTCGAAACATTGAGCGATTCTTCTTGCCTAATTCAGATTCTTGGCTCACTTTCAATAAAACCCTAGATTTGCGTCATCCCTTCATTCAATTTTACGTAATTTCTTTTTTCTTTTCCGTTGACATTTCGCTCCCCATACATAGCCCTACATTGCTTCTTTCGCGTCATTAATTGAACTTTTAATTCGTAAGTGTACTCTTACACATTCCATTTATTGCTCACGTTCCTGCACTTTTACATTTTTTGTCTTTCACCCTTTTATTGAATAAATGATTTGTAATTCTGACTCCATGGTCGTTTTTCATTGAAACCTTTTCTTTTTATTCGGAGTCGTTCATTTTTATTGAATGTTTCCGAGGTTCTATATAGGGTAGATCATATACTTTCAATTAAATGCCCTCGAAAGTTTTAAATGGAAAGTTCAAGCCTGTTCTATTGCGAATCATTCTGCAATTGCACAACAACTCCTAAAAACCCATCGTTGACCAGGACATTTATCCCGTTGGATCTGGGTCCGAGAGCCGGACCACGGAGGTCGTTGGTCGCTCGTCGTGGCGCGGCGCCAACTCTCCAGGGATATCAAGTAAACGCGCAAGCGCACGAACGAAACACGTCTGTGCTCTGGATCACCGACCCATCGGAGAGTTATGGGATAAGCCGGGAGGAGCAAAGATTACCGCCCATTGGGCGCGAGTAATCGCCTACTTGTGGGTCGCCAAGGAGTTGAAGTAGTAGAGCCAAAAATAGAATTGTTTATGAGGAGAGAAGCTAAGAGACATCGGTAGTCTCACATTAATAGAGAATCCCAATTATCACCCAATGGAAACCTCTCTAATTGGTCGGAAAATATCAGAACTCCTGTCATTGGTTGAAAAAATATTGATGTAAAAGCCTCCTTTACTGGCTATTGGTCAAAAATACATATTATTTCCACCATCATCAGTAAATACGCTTTTCCCAATTCACATTATAAATTTGTTTTCACAAAACTCCCGAACAAACGTTGCATCTAAATCAATATATCGATTTCTTACGCTATGCCGTTCAATGTATCGATATGCCGTTCAATATATCGATTTCTTACGCTTTCTCATGCCGCGAATTATCTCAAGATGAAGCAAAATCACGAAGTAGCATATTCTGAATAAAAATGTGAAATCAATATATCGATTGATTGCGTTCCTCTGAGTAAACAAATATTATGGAAGTTGCTGATCGGCATTATCTGAATATGAAGCAAAGTCACGAGGTAGCATTGAGATACAGCTATAAAAGGGTGAGAAGAATCAATATATCGATTGAACGTGTTCCTTTGAGGAGATCAGTCCCATGAAAGTTGTTGATCGATAACCTACAGTCAGATATTTGGACTATTTTCAGTTACTCAACAAACTGCGTGGAAATACAGATACGCTCCATGTTTACATTTGAAACAAATTGATAAATCGATCTTTTATCCGGAGATCAAAAGGATCAGAGGTAATAACGTTATAGGCAAAACTGCTGTACGAAAACTATAAGAAACACGCCAAAGCCATGAAGTTAAGAACAGAAAACGAAAAGTATGCGAACCAATCGATACCAATCAATACTCACGTGTACACGCTGCAGCAACTCCGTGGTGGACGCAATCGTTGCATTTTCTTCTCCAGTCATTAGTTAGAGAGAAAATTTCAGACTAATGGCTTTGTATAGCAAACATCGAATATGAAGACCAGCTTCAGATCATCTGAAATGGATATTGATCGATTATTGATCGATCGGAGTAGCGAGTCACGAGCGCGAGACGGTTAATAAATAATTGTAAAATCACGTGGAGATGCGTTCTCCCGGTCAACACATTAGTCAGTGGAATGAAAACAATTTTTGCAGCGTATAAGAACCGGCTCTACTGCGGATGTGCACTATGGATTGTCGCCGCCAAGATGGGGCGTGGTTTCCGAGAACAAGTAAGAATGATTGGAAGAGCGATTGGCCTGGATACTGCTAGCAGAGACTCCACTGAGTACAAAAATAGGAGCACTATATGACCAAAGACCTTGAAGGAAGACAAAGCGAATGGATTACAAGATGCATGGCGTCAAATCAGACATGTTAAATGAAAGGAAATGTGATGGAAAGGAACAGACTACGATGTAAATTGAATTTAAATCTAAGAAGCGTCTGAAACTTACCGCCTACGTGCGCTCCATTTAATATCAGGAGCAATAACGGCGACGAGAGTTGAAAACTCCATAAAAGCAGGTGGAGGCGGTGCGAACCAAGCAAACCAAAAAATCAGCCGCCCCCAACAAAGTGGAAATGAGATGCGGAAATGGGCAAGCCATCAGGTGAATAGGCAACCCAAGTCAGCGTGCAGTAATATTTGTACTCACTTACGAATACACATCACCAGGGAAGAGAGTAGTGAAAAGGAGGAAGTGGTGGCGTGCAGCCAACAAGCAAAATCAACAGGAAAATAGATGAAATAGAATTTAGGAAGCAAAATACGGCTGCAACAACAGACAGAAGAACAAATAGAGAAAGTTCGAAACTTTTGGTGAAATGTCTGCTTCAAGTGGCGACATTACTAAATAGTGTGAATGGCTGTACTCCTATGAATTTTTATTAGTTCATATTACTATTATTTTCTGGACCAATTTTTGATAACAGGGCCTCTTTTTCTTCGATTTTTTTTCTTCAACCATTCAGCTTCAGGTCGTCGAGAATTGAAAAATTGATCCAAAAAGAAAAGCAGAGATCTTCAATACTACGGTGCTTCCGGCAATGATATTTGGGTGCGAAAGATGGGCCCCAACAAAGGTGGAAGAAAGAAAATCAGAAACGACTGTAAGAGCAATGGAAAGAGCTATGTTGAGAATAAGTGTCAGAGTCCGTATCACAAACAAAGAAATGAGAAGGAGAACCGGAATTCGAGATATTACCCAAGAAATCAGAAAGAGCAAAATAAAATGGGCTGGACACGTCGCTCGCATGAACGATAACCGATGGACGGTGAAAATACTAAATTGGTATCCACGGGACAGAAGAAGACCTGAAGGTAGACCACCAAAACGGTGGCAAGTTTTCATTAGGGCTGCGTGTGGTCCTACATGGATACAAAAAGCGAAAGATAGAAAAGAATGGGCCAAGATCATGAAAATCGATCATTGCGGATCACGGCTGACCAATGGTCGTCTAAGGTATCTAAGGTATTACTACTATTTTATCGACTCGGATCTCGGCCTTCTGACCTATTTGCTAGTGCTTCCTTGGATACATACGTACCATAAGTACAGTAGTTACAATTACAGTAGCTTACAGTATGTATTTTAACAGGAGAAATACGAGAGGAGTTTTTGCTCTTCGCTGTCTTCAGTCTTCGCTGTGCTGTCCTGGTGAGCGGTCGACCAACTCTATCCCGCTCCGAGCTGACGCTATCTCTAAGGAATGAAGACTCCGACCCAATACGGCGTGGGCCACCGTGGGTTGTAGGCCCACTCCTTCAGCGGATCGCATGTACTCGAGCGTACGTTTGTTGTTGGTACAACTAGCTTTTTTGTTCGTTACCGCAGAACGAAAGTGTGATTTCAACGCTTCTGCAAAGAAGGTGAAGCCTGATGTTATGTGAATTTGAGACAGACGGAGAAGGAATCGCGGCAGAAGCTTGCCACAAGAATCACCGCCGGACTCTTCGCATGTTTAGTACAAAATTAACCGTACCTGTGCGATGCAGAGGATGAATAAAGAAATAAAGAAATACGGAAGGAGCGCCTCTCAGACGAAGAAAAGCATAGGAAGCAAAAATTTATGTAGCAATGCACTCGACACAACGATATATGTAGTAACCGGGCTGGTATTCATGAAACGGTAACCAAGCAAGCCATTGATGGTTAGCGTGATTGGTTATCGTATAGACTAAGTAATGCTAGGATACGCAGGTGATGAAAGTTGGTTTGCTAGCCTGGTTTCGTTCGATTATGCGTTCATGAATCCTAGCCCAGGCAGCAGTGCTAACATTTAGAAGGTAATACGATCCCATATCTGGAAACTATTGGAACACAGAAAGGGAACTGGCGCAGCACCGACATAAATGCCTGTGAAATTCCATCGAACCCGGCTATCTCAATGGGGGAATCTCACAAATTTTGATCGAAGCGATAATAGTACTACAGCTAGAGCAGGTTTCTGAATAAAAAGTTCTCATGTGACGAACATAAGCCTCATTTGTCGGTGCTACATAGATAACGAGGGAGTCAAAAAGACCTCGTCTATGTGTGACGAGTATGAAAATGATACGTGGAGTTTTGCAGAAGCACTAGAGGCTTTGTCTGAGAAAATGTTGAAGGAATTCTTCAGAACACGAAATTTGGCAGCTATTTTGGAACACCAGGACGCATTATTTACTTATTTATTTATTTATTTATTTATTTATTTATTTATTTACTCTTTTAATTGTCTGTGTGTTCATTTACTCAATCACACATTTGTCGGTTCCTTGTTTTTAACAAAAATTCCATGCAGCTGCTAAGAGAAAATTCAAGTCAGGTAATATAAGAACTCGGAGTTCCCCTTCTTTTTGAATTAAAAGCCCATGTTTCAAATTACTCCTCCCCTCTCCAGTCACGTGCTTCGGAAACTCTAATAATGTTACCATTTTGGGTATTCAGCTCCTACTTTACTACATCATTCTATAGATTACATTTAGGTATATACATAGTAAACAAAACAACAAAAACCATCACTGCGTATGATGCAAAAAAAACACGTGGGTGTGGCAACGCAAATATTTGTGCATTTTTGCGTGAAGTGGTACCAATTCTCTAAGAGTGGTCAGATAATCACATTAAGTGAACCAACGTCAGCGAATTTCCACGAGTCTCATCTGAATTTGAGCCGGTGACGTATAAGATGTACTGATGCTTCATGACTATTCAAGACAACGAATTGCTTCCGCATTTACGGACCTTTAGCGAAAGTGACGTGCTGAACATCTAGAATTACTACTAAGTACTTGTTTAGTTCCTGTGTAGTGGGAATTCAGGCCTCTTTTCCAGTTTTATTACTCTTCGAAGGCGTTTCGAGGATGGTTTCCTGGAATAAGGTGTTTACGAGAACCATGACCCTTGGGGAGTAATAACGAGGTCGAAAGTCTAGGGCAGATTCCCAAAACATCATCCGATAATGGTCTTAACTTTTGAAGGAACGAAGCTTTCCATATTAGCCATTTTTCTCCTAGAACTGACCACTGTCCAGATTGACTATTCTTTTCCAAGACATGATTTCTAGCTGGAACTCCCAGAACGAGGCACATCTTAGCTTTGAAGTGAACATTAAATTGCGAAGACTGGTACCTAACATCCGAAAATCTACTCCTAGTCTACCCTTACATAACGCGGGGATAGCGACATTCCCCACTGTCAACCACCTGTTATAAGGGGTTATAATCCTTAATGGATCCCAAAAATCTTACCGTATGTAAGTTATCCAGTGTCTGGGTTTCGTGTCCACTTTGTTTTTTACTTATAGACTACTTGCTTCTGGTCCTAAGCTTCGATGCCAAAATGCCAAGGTACATTGTCCCAAGGTCGCCACGTCGGTTACTGATGCTTTCTGCTTGTACACTGTTCCATTTTTGTAGGTGTTCGACCTTGTTCTACTAACAAGATATTGTGTTCGAGCTTGGTTTTATTTTTGTTAGCGCACCTGTGAGTGCACAAATAAATAAAATGAAATGAATAAATAAATAAAGATTCGATTTCAAAAGACTATGAAGAGCTTATATAGGAACATTGCCTAATTGTCCAGCTTGTTCCCTGTTCCACATACGGGTAAATAGGCCGATACTTAAATCCACGCGCGAATTCGTCAGTATGGCGAGGGGGACCTATTTTTGGGTGCGTGACACCTTGAACAGCAGTGCCCCACATTCTTCTGAATATAGGGCATGTCTGGGTCACTGCCTCAGACTAAGTTGTCCCACTTTCTCTGGCTGCTCCGCTAGTTAGAGTGGGACAGCCATGAGGTCACCACCACAGCCAATGTTCCTTCCATCTTTCATCTACATTTGAAATGATAAAAAGGTTAAATATTATTAGTAAATGTGACTATTGTTTTATTCAATCTGTACTCCAACGCAGATAACAATGATTATCGCTCTTAGTAATAACTTGTCTGTTTAATATCTTATCTCAAATATGGACCAAATTCTTGCATAGGAAGTGTTGGTGTTTTGAAGGAAGAAAGTGTTGGTGTTCTGATAACCTCTTGGCTGTCTCACTGTAATAAACGGAGCAGTCAGAGAAAGTAGGGCAAGCGAATCTGGGGCATTGACCCAGTTACGCCCTGGATTCAGAGGAATGTAGGCCACTGCTGTTGAAGATGTCCGCCTCCCCCTATTTTTGTATAAATTGAAGGAAACTTACATAGGAACATTGCCTAACTGCCTTACTTGCTCCCTGTTCCACATACGGGTGAATAGACCGAAACTTGGATCCACCCGGGAATCGTCATTATGGCGAGGAGGTGCTATCTTTGTATGAACTGGAGGAAACTCACATAGGAAAATTGTCTAATTGCCCGGCTTGTTACCTATTCCATATACGGGTGAATAGACCGAAACTTGGATTCACTCGGGAATTCGTAAATATGGCGAGGAGGACCTATCTCCGTATGAATCAGAGAAAAAAACTTATCTAATCTTGTTTCTCCCCTATATACATTCTATATAATATAATGCTATAATATAAAGACGAAGGCAATTTTCATCCCCTAACTAACCCCAATCCTACAAAAATAACTCCAATATAGACAAAGCAAACGAGCGGAAAAACTCTGGAACACAGCTCAGCTCGCAGTGCTACGTGCAAGAGGAGCAACGAGAGTAGTCGAGTGAATCCAGTTCACTGAGGACGAGTAGGTACGAAGAAGAGCTGTAGTGCGTGGGATAAGGGGGGTGGAGGCGCGGGTGGACACGTATGCAAATAGTTTCCTGCATGGCGTCGTCACTAAAAACTCGAGCGCCTCAGCCGAAAATAGCATAATAAGCGACTAAAATTACATTCTACCGTAGCTTTCCGGTTATATTTAGATCCGCATTGCACGCCTGCGTTCGCAAACATATCAGAGAATAATTGAAGTGAGGAAAGATGAGAGAATGTTGGTGAAAAAGACAAATATGTTTACGAAGGATGAGTGATGTTATGGGAACTGAAGGATCGAAATAAAACTGGGAAATTCGATAATGACATCATGGAAGGAATCGTATGACGGCTCCCACTCGGTATAGCAAACAAAAAATGCAGGAGAAAAGAAAAAAAGGACAAATGAAAAAGGAGGAAAGAAACAAGAGATGAGGGAATGAGTGATCAAACTAGTGGATGAATTATTGTGAACGAACGAATGGAGCCATTGAATCAGTGCTGTGAATAAATAAATAAATAATAAATGTATGAATGAAAGAATGGAGAAGTAAATAATCAAGCAAACATAAAAACAAATGATTGAATGGCTTTTCGAATAAATGAATGAATGAATGGAACAAATGGAAAAGAATGAAATGAATGAATGAACGAAAAAGGAAGTAATGAATTAATGAATGAAAGTATGAGTAAGTAAATGAAAGAGTGAATGAGTGAGTGAATGAGAGAATGAACGAGCGAATGAATCAGCGAATAAATGAATGAGTGAATGAATGAATAAATGAATGAATGAAGGAATGAATGAATGAATGAATTAATGAATGAATGAATGAGTAAATGAATGAATGAATGGATGAATGAATGAATGAATGAATGAATGAATGAATGAATGCGATGAATGAATGAATGAATGAATGAATGAATGAATAAATGAATGAATGAATGAATGCATGAATGAATAAATGAATAAATGAATGAATGAATGACTGAATGAATGAATGAATGAATGAATGAATGAATGAATGAATGAATGAATGAATGAATGAATGAATGGATGGATGCATGAATGAATGAATGAATGAATGAATGAATGAATGAATGAATGAATAAATGAATGAATGAATGAATGAATGAATTGATGCATGAATGAATGAATGAATGAATGAATGAATGAATGAATGAATGAATGAATGAATGAATGAACTAATACGCAGGAAAACTGCTGGGATAAAAATATGCAGGAAAAAAACTTATCAATTTACTCCCATGAAGAAATTTTCTTTACCTTTTGTACTAAATTTGTTTTTCAAGATCATTCTCTATATTTTCCAAGATATTATTCTGCAAAATACCCATACGATTGAAATTGTTTTTGATATAGCCCTAATCTGACCTATGTCCACCTTTTCTTAGGATTCCAAGAAGGTGATCTGCCTTAAGCTGAGCGTGTCGCTTGCTGTGCTACAGTCCTGCTATGTAAACTAACAAAAAATAATTTGAACTTGTATTAATTGTGATCTCGTAATGCTTCTGCCTCACTGATTGATACATGGATTCTTTTTATTGTGCCATGCGACCTAACTTTCCAGCACAAAGTCTTTTTCGAAGGACTGAAAGTGGTGCTATTAGCAATGAAATAATGCTAATAGCACCACTTTAAGGTTTAAGGCCAGTTGACACAATGAAAAGGCCCATATATCATTCTGTGAAGCAGAAACATTGCGAGGTCGATAGCTGGGAAATTCCCAGGCTCAACGATCAACGAACATGGGAGGTACAATAATTGTCTCCTGAAATACCAGCGACACCGAACGCACAAAGATAGCCTAGTCAGAAATGTTCTACTCTCCGCTGGAGACATGGCCTAGCAATGCAATAGCTGTTATTCCCATTTCACCTCAAAATCTTGCAAGAATCATTCTAAATTTAGCGAATAATAATACTGTTCAAACAAAAGAATTTGCGTAGCAAAGTCATGCGCGAAAAAATACACGTTCGCCGCAATTACCATGCATTTTAAGGACGTTCCTGGAAGCAATTGTCTGCGAGATTTACTCTGAACAATGCCCGCCCACTGCAGGAAAGTGAGGTGATCTCTGTAACTGCCGATGAGGTAATAACAAGGAGAAACGGGCATGGAATAGCAAATAGTTAATAACGCAGATAGGAGGGGAATGTTTTTTGATGGACAAGCGCCAAAGTCCTGAAGTGAATCCATAACTAATAGGCTCCACATAGTCATCAACAAAGTGGTAATAGATACGCGAATTAGAGATGCATCCATCTCTGAACACCCTTGTGAGACAACTAAGACGTCAAGGAACTGCTTATATGAGGTTTATATTAGGAGATCAACGAGATTCAATCATGTTCTTCTTCTAAAAAATACTACACGACATCAATAGTTCGGCTATATCCATTTAACTCGGCAGTGTTTTCGCCACGAGCCGAGAAATTCCATGAATAAAGGATGGTTGCGGCATAGTTAACACAACGTACTACCATTAGAAACAGAGATCGAGCTCGCTGAAAAATAGCTATTGTACAGCAATGGGAGGTACTCAACCTCAAACGAATATCATTTGAATTCAACCTGATCTTTCTGGGAATTGTCAAGAGACTTCATTGTAGAGGCTGTTTCCCACACAGCTTCACCTTTTGTTCTGAAAGCCATCCACGTTCTGTCGTGTAAGAGTAGATCACTGAGAAATCTTATCTTTTCCACGTCGATTTCTTCATTTCTTATCCTTTCTCCTAGTTAGGATGTCTGCTTTTTAGGTGCATCTGCGAGTGTGTGAAATAAATGAATAGACAAGTAGATAAATGAATAAATACAGTAAAATTTAAAAGAAAATAGATGTCAAATACGTCAATATAAAAGCATATTTTTTCTGACAAATTCTTGACCGGATTCTCAGTGAAAATAGTCATCTGGTAAAGATTTCTCGATCGTTTTTGCGATTTAGCCGTTAAAAAGCTTCTAATCGCCTGTCCACAGGGTGTAGCAAGAATAAATAAGTAATATTGGACGTAAGATAGAGTAATCTTCTGACGAATAACGGATACGAAATCATATGCATCTACGGACACTTACCACCCGCACGCATAGCGTCAACCGGTTTTGCTTTTTCGAAATTGGGGAAAATAAACCTAGTTTAGAAGGTGCACTGACTTACTTTGGAACCTTGTGGTCTTCAAATCTGAGCTGTTCTTCCCAAAAAAAAAACTTGGAACAACGGCCTTTTATATACCGTCCTAAAAGGCCTGAAGCGCCGGGATGGAGTGAGTACGATAACCAGTAAGTTGGGAATTACATTTAGGGAAACTGTTTTCTGTAATAGCACATTTTATCGAGCTGTGTATATGGACACTGGAGCTTCTTGAGAAGTGAATTGGAATATATATGTAGAAGGGCCCGAATGCACTACTGTGAGGAAGGTTGGCTAGGTCAAACTCAGGTTTGTGGACGATTTTTTTTCACGTATAGATAAACATATGTACTATGTGTCAGGCAAGAAGCCACGTCAAACATTTCACCACTTTTGCCATGGTTAAAAAGATGTATGTTGGCCTAAATTTCAAAATTAATGTCGGTATTGACACATGAACACAAAGGAATACATTGCAGCTGCTTCCTACTCCGGCAGAAGGAAGCACTATGCCCGGATATTGCTGACATGTTGATCCTCAGCCATCTGACAATCACAAGGACACTGACGTAAATGTCAATGTCACCAGAAGTGCCACAGGAGAAGGGCATGAAAACTAAATAAACATTGAAGATGCACTGTATCAACTTCCTCCTTTCTTATTTAGCTGTTTCGGTACCATGCATAACTAATGTGAAGCGTGACAGTGACAGAACATCACCATTTGGGTGAGGTCAGCAACAAACAATGGCAAAAGTGCAACAAAGGCTATATGATGCGATCAAAGGAAAAGCAAAGGGATGTGCATTGTGGGCTATAATGATCCAATGAACTCTACAGAAGTGACAGTAAGCAGTGAAACAGCGCCAGACAGAATGTTGGCCCAGCAATGGGTGGAGCTGCCGTCTGATTCATACGAGTTGGTCGAACGAGCTGCGGTGAATAACATTTCGCCGGTCGTTTCGTTGCTTATGACTTCGCTAAGTAGTCCTAACTATAACGACTTGCGGTTGAAATTGCTCAATCACTAATTTACGAAGCTGAGGCAAAAGAGATGTTCCCAAATATTTCCCTATGAGGAAAAAGACAAAAAGTTAAACGAAGAGGTCCTGGAGCGTTCCTTCCCAAAAAAAAACTTTTCTCAGCTCGATAGTGCCTTGTCGAAAATGAAGGAACATTACCGAATAAGTATTTAACTACAGCGCGCTTCGACGGCGGTGACCCATCCACGGCCCCGACAAGGACGCCGCGCAACCGCGCCGCACGAGTCGGAATCGTTGTCGTGAGCGCCCAGAAATAGCGGAGTGCTATTTATAGGCGCGTTTCTTCCCAATTTGGTGATCTTTTCACTTTTTCATGTTTCATAACGAGAAGTAGCATAATGGAAGCAGCAAACGACATCGATTCCGGTGCGGGCGGCGCGGTTGCGCGGCGTGCTTGTCAAGGCCGTGAATGGGTCTCCGACGTTCACTGTAGAATATAAAGGTAAAGGAACAGCCATTTAACATTAGAAGGGTGGGATTCTCTAGAAATGAGTCCCGAGCCTTTTTTCTTTTTAAATAACCAACCCTACGATAATTCTGCAAAGTTGCGACTATGCCATAAAGATGAGTAAAAGTGCTACTTTCTAGTCAAAAATCCGCGCCACAGAACTTCCAACAAAGGATGGAAAAAACCCTTCCTGGGGTGGGGCAGAGGAAGCCATTGTTCACTTCGGCCCGAGTTTCTTTACAACAAGTTGTAAAAAAAAGGGGTTTTCACTAGCTAGTAAGTAGTCTGGTTCTAGCGAACTTTTCTGCAGTGGTTCCGAACAATGCTTTGTTCTATAGCAAAGCTGCTGTTCAGGTTCATTTCCGTTACCTAAACCGGTGCTCGCTTCGGAAACCTAAAGAGATCTTGGGGCTTGCTAGCTATCGCCATTCCCAGCGCCCCTCCACCACTCTTCCTGTACTACAGTTCCTTGGAGTAAATTTGGAAAATTTTGCAAAATTGGAATAAGTTCTTGGTGAAAGCCATAGATGAGCGGAAGACGGGCTCAAAGTTCTGTAAGTCGGAACTCGGAAGTTGTAGGCTCAAGAAAAAAATGTATTAGAAGTACCGGATATACGGACATTTGCATGTGATGTGGAACGCCTCACTTACTCGCGCTCATCTGTAACTCCTTATCTATATTAGTAATAAATATATTTCATTCATCGATTAAATCATTCACTCACTAATTTATTTATTTATTTATTTATTTATTTATTTATTCATTCATTCATTCATTCATTCATTCATTCATTCATTCATTCATTCATTCATTCATCCATCCATCCATCCATCCATCCATTAATTCATTCATTCATTCAGTACGTTTTTTTCAGAAAAATACAAAGACACAGTCTGTGAAACTTACACGGTTTCAGTCCATCATTCGTTCAAAAATTGTAGAGAGAGAGAGAGAGTATGCTTGAAAAGGGAAGCTGTGAAGGCATGATAACTGTACAAAATCATAAATTCACCTTTTTTCTGGAACAAATATTGAAGTAATTGAACAATACAAAAGTAAAATAAAGTAATTATAAATTAAATAAATAAATAAGAAGAAATAAGAACAATAACTCCCTGGAGTGGAAATCGTTCTGCTGAGAAGTATAAGCTGTTAAAATGCCTCCCTTCATAATCAAATAAAAATTCTAAAAAAACTTCTTTGTATGGAGTTCGTCTGTGTTCGAAGGTTAGACATTTCACTTTTGATCCACCAAAGAGCGTTTCGATCCACTGCATAGCAAATTTGGAATGTTGCAGATGGACAAATGCCATCAATTCCATTGCAAATTTGAAGAATGCCATTTGAAAAATGAAAATTCCACGGCTGCAGTCATAACTCAGTCGGCGAACAAAGGAAGCAAAGAACACGCGGAAAAACGGCACTTTTCACAGGGGTGAAGTGCTTGAACAAAGTAACTTCTCGTTTCTAGAAAAAGCCGCCACATCACGGCCAACAATGACCTGCAAAAGGCCTTCATTGAATGCGTCACGCAGTTAAAGAGCTGGGGAAATTTCTTTGTTTCGACCGATTCACTGTTGTCTTCACTACAACAATGACTAGAGAGACTTTATGGTAACAAATAATGAAGCATTTATGAGTTTCTTCCAGGGATGACTGGAGCTGGGACGAGTTTTTTCGTAAATTAGCAGGGTCTAAGAAGGATAATTTCGATCATGTGAGTCCAGTAAACATGCAAACATTGATTAGCTTAATGGAGTCAGCTGTAAAGCCTTCCTTATCCTCGTAATCCACATCTGGTGCCCTTATAGAAGCATGTCCTGATCATTGATCATTACTCTTAGTACAATAAGATGCTCCACTGGCAACAGGCAATCTGATGCAAGACGGAAGGGCACTTTGCACAAGAACAATGTAGCCCAATAGAGGAGTTGAACTGAAAAATTGCAGGAAGTGGGGGAACATTCCATGCTGAAGACAATATTGTTGTTTGTCGGCACCGTAATGCTTTTCTGTACGCTTACTGTATGTACAGTACGCTGAGAGAATAAAACGTCCAGTTGGGAAAATTCCGGAGTTCAAGGGATGAGGGAAGGTGGAGATACCCCCCACAAAGGTTTTTTCTACAATAATTCTAGAAAGCTTCGAAATTGTCTGCTTTTTCCATGTCTTCTCATTCATTTCCCACCGATTTTTCCTTTGTGGGCGTGGCTTAGAAATCACTCAAGAGCAATAGAATAACTTTTTGGAATTTTCAAAGGAAAATTATCTCCAGTAGCTCCTGACTGGAATGGTATATGTGATTCTGTACAAAATTGCCGATAACCCCTTTTCTGGGGGCAAAATCTGAGGAGAATTTGGGCGGAGCCAAAAGTTTCGCATCATATACTCCGAGATGTTGGTCATTATGAGGCAAAAAGAAAATGCTCATGTTCCCGTTATTAGTCCACTCAATGGAGGAGCCAATCACAGTGACCTCGGCACCCTGTTTCGCCTCACGATGACCCATACCCACTACAACCTTACTCGTTACCCTTATAACGCAGTTTCTATTTAGAGCGTGGATGAGAATCTCTCATAGGGAGCACGAAATTTCGAAGAAGGTACGCTCCCAGGAGTGAATTATTCAGAAAGTGCCTTGGCCCCGCCTCCGGTCCCGCCCACATTCTCCCATAGAAGGAGGGCTCAGAAATGAGGTTTTCAACAGTTTTGCACGGAGATAGATATACCATTGTGATCAGCAGTTTCTGGAGATTCTTTCCATATGGATATCTCGAAAACGATACATACACTAAGTTGAGAAAAAAAAAAGAAAAATAAGTTGAGAAAAATGACAAAAGAAAAAATTATGGAATCAAACTAACTCGTTTGTGATGATGACGCAATGTTAATAGATCCCAGGAAAGGATACGTACATACACACGCTCACATAACAATCACTTAGTCAGTAAAATGAAAAAAAAAATAGTGTGGAAGCATGTGATGGCGTTGGCTTTAGGTACACCAGTACTACTTCATGAGAAAACCTACAGTAATTTCACACAGAAAATGAGCTTGGCACAAAGTATCACGAAAATCCCGTACAAATTTTAATTAAAAGAAATGTTCAAAAAACACGACACATTGACAACTGGTCATGTGAGCCGTTTTACTCACGCCAAAGCATGTTCAGTTATTCCTAACGACCATACTGATGACGCCTAACGACATGGTCGAGGTTTCAATTATTGAGCAGTACCATGTAAAGGCGAAAGACTGCTGAGTGCTGAGCAAATTCACATAAGTCATATGCAAAAGCCCATTGGGTGAACGAGAGATTTCTGGAAAATGGCGCAATAACAGAGTAGTTTGAGAGCAAATGAAAGAAAATCATACACCAAGCGAGCGGTAAAAGCTAGTGCTAGAGGGAAAAAGGCAATTTTCGGGATAATTTTCACCTTGGAGCTGGGTGAGGTAAAATACTGGAGCAGCTATCTAGCTTCAATACGACATAACCTCTAAGGTACGAAGGAATGAAATACGACGTAAATAGAAATCACGTCATTTTCCATGGAGCGTGGGCGATTTCTAGGACATTCTTAAGGAGAATGGCGCTCTTCGAATTTATTCCATTAGCGAAGTCCAGGAATTCCAACGGTCTGAAAAAAGATACAAATTGGGGATGCAGTTCGAATTTCAAGAAAGAAATTGCGGTACACGATAGTTGTCGAAAATAACATAGGATTATGGGTGAAGCAACGAGAAGGAGCGAATCCAAAGAATCCATGTAACATGATATCGTCGTGGATGGCCACCTAATGTAAGATTTCTGGCAAAAACTTTGGTATAATGCGTTGGTTCGATTTCCTCGGCTGTCAGGGATTCCTAAAAGGAATCCTAAGGGGTTGCTTAATAAATAGAAACTAGGGATAAGGTTTCCAGGGCAAAGATGCGGAAGACCCCACAAAGATCAGAGCAATAAAAGAACCGCCGGCAAATCTGTGGGCTTTCACAGATTCAGAAAATCGTGAAATAAAGAGATTTGGAAAGAATCATAGGATATGAGCAGGGAATGGTGCTTACGTCGCTTTTTTTAAACTAAGGGCCAACCCAGTGGAGCACAGCAGGGCCGGATGCGTCGCTGAGATTACTCAGGGTGAACGTGATAACACCACACAGATTGACCTATCGTCGACACCGGCGTCAACACGTTTACCCTGGGTAATCACAGTGACGCAAGTCACCTGCTTCTTTACAGGGTAGAAACAAAATATTATAGAATTACGTTCCATTGCCGAGAAAAAACTCTGTATCAGCCTATCTTCATTCTTCATTTTTATTGTTGTACCAGTAATCATAATAAGATGACAAATAAAATAAAAAGACACTAAAATAATTATAACATTATTAATTATCATAATAGGTTTACATGCCCATTTGGACTTGATTTTCAAGCTTAAAATGCACATACATATGTATTGATGTTTTCAAATTTCAAACCATCCGGGTGGCCTTACTAGGGCACATGGAGTGGACAACAAAAGCTGCACGATGCCAGTTCTCAAGGAAAACTTAGGAAAAATTTCAGTAGATGTCCTACCAAGGAAATATTGCAGGCTTCTTAGATTATAAGCGTGTCAAAGAAAAAGTTGAGCCGCTCATTGTTAACTTTCTGGATTCTGCTACACCTACAACAAGTCGCTTTCACACGTTGCGTCAGCTCGACTAGAATTACTGGCGGTGAAAAAACATCTAGAGCTCTGAATGATCGACAGAACTCTCCCAACGACGTAATAGCCGCAGAAGCGAGAAAATATAGGATTGCTTGGCTTTTTAGGGTGAAATACAGCGACTGGAATTGGGACTCAGGAATAGGAATCCGGAAGTGGAAAAGATTTCCTGCTTCTTATTGCGAATGATACAAGAGTTTATAGAAGCGGAAGATATGGTTTTACTTTCGGAAAACCTATGATGTATTCTAAGTAGAATGCAAGTATCCGAATGCATAATGTGCACAAACTGCACATTCTGCAAAATCCATCTGGTGTGCGATTTTCCCTCGCTTATTACCTTTCACCCTGTGGCGGGATTCACGAACCTTCTCGGAATGATCCAGGCGTACCTGCCCTTCTATAGCTGATGAATTCTGCAGGTAAAATACCTGTTCTTTGCAAGTAACTGGTCTCAGTCAGCGAGCACAAATATTTATAAGGATAGTGGGAGTCAGGTTATTTCACCAGGATGACTGGAAGCACCTTGTTTTCCGGTCTAAGGTATACGGCCTAGCCGGTTTCTTTCCGCGACTTGCCCGGTAATGAGTGAGCTCCATCCAAGCTATGAGTGAGGCCTGCCCGGTACCTGATAAAAAAGGCCAGGGCCTGCCCGGTACCTCAGAATTACTGTAGGCACCCAGTGAATGTGGCTGAGAATTTTCTATCCAAGAACTACGTTTTTTTTTTCAATGTAAACATAATGCCTCGAACCTCCCTTGAAACGTTTATGGATCTCATCACTGGCAGTATTTTATTTATTTATCTATTTATTTATTCGAATACAACGCATAAGACAATAGTTGAAAAACAAAATGTAGTAGGTAGTACAGACATTACCATGATCATAAAATTAAAGACACATATGTACCAACAAAGGATGGTAATATATACTGAGACTTAGGGATTTTTGCCATTATCCATTCAAAAGAGGCCAGGGATCCGATGATCCCGGTGGTCTTCATCAGAAGTACATACAAGACTCAAGCCAGCTCCAACGGTAAAGAAGTTAGCTCTGACCCAGGTTTTAGAATTGAAAAGCAAATTTTGAATTACTCAAGATAAGGACGCAGCTTTCCAAGCTCGCTGTTGGTTAGTGAGGCCCTGCCCTCCCCGATGTGGCCGTTGGACCAATAGCAGCTGATCCTCAATTCTTTGACACGAAATGGAAACCTTTGTAGTGAAGCGAGAAGATTAGTGGGGCAATCGAACGGAGAGCAATGAAAAAAGAAAAAAGGAGGTCATATGACCAGTGAGGTGGTGAAAATGTACTTTTGACACATCTGACAATGGCGACAATTTTATGTAGTTTGTCATTTATTCTCATTTTTTCTTGGTCGAAGGCAAATCGGCGTTTTCCAGCATTTCGTAATGCTAGGAACTCCAAGTAAAGCGTTAGTGAAAATAATGGATTCAGATCCATAAAATGCATAGAAATTGCATGCAATTAATTTCGTACTGTTTGGCAGTATTTTCCCCTTTTTTGTTTATTGATTTAGTCGAGTTGTAAACTGTGCATGCGCACCTGAGCGTACATGCCATAAACAAATAAACAAATAACCCCAGAAAATCATGCACCGAGTAGACAGCATGTTCAGCCAGCGCAGGATGGCAGATCTACGTACAGGTGGATAAATATGAACACGCCTACTTGGATTTGCTTTTACAGTAACCACACTTTGCTTCTTAGGGTAACCTTTCACCGCGAAAGCCCACTACCTTCTGCAAAGGTAATGCGGTGTTGCAGAGGTGCCATTTGGCATCTGCGTAAACCCTTTAGGATATGTCACTCTATGGAGAATTTCCCTTGGATGACGTTGATTTTCTATAGTCGTGAATAACATGCTTTTCTACGGCTACCTCTCCAAAAATTGAGGTAAAGAGCGAGAAGCATTTTAAGGCATCAATGATTGAAGATCCTCTTCTCAATAAAGTTTAGGGCATTAGAGAATTAACACCCCAATACTGGCTTTTGTGCAGATCACTAATCACTAGATCTTGAGTCTTTCTGTAAGGCGCTAAAGTGCTGCTTATTATAAGGTTGTCCCAAAAATGATGACCGCAGCCTCATGTGACCAGCAACTCCACCAGTAGCGGAGGCGGGGTGGGACGGGGGGGGGGGGCACAGCCCACGGGA
>JARK01001363.1:1389533-1400537 GCA_000688135.1 Ancylostoma ceylanicum | reverse complement strand
GGGGGGGGGGGGCACAGCCCACGGGAATGTGTCTCGTCAAATTTCTGAAATTACCTTGCAATGCAGATAAAATCTTGTATCAGTCTGTTTTTATCTGTTCAGTTCTATTATAATTTTTTAAATAATTTTTATCGACTATTTACTATTATAATCAATATTTTTATTAATTTTATTTTTAATCCGGGTCCCCAAAGTGTCGAAGACCCAATTTTTTCCGCCCCCTCCCCCTCCCGCCCTCACTCCGCGTCCGCCACTGAAATGTACCTATTGAGAAGATAGATGGGCAAATCCTTGATAATTCTTATGCACAAAACACGCATGGTCTCATTCTGAAACCACAATGTGATTTTTTTCGCTGATACGCGCATTTTATGTTGTAATACAAAACATGGTTCTTGTACCTTCCCCCAAATAGTTCTTGCACCTTCCCCCAGTTTTTAAGGGTCACTCTTTGCCCTGTTGAATGATTGAGATGGATTTCTGAACCTCGAGCTATTGCCAGAAGGAGTGAATTATGAAAAAAAACCATCTTATGCACAGAACTATTGAAAACACATCAGAAATAGCTTCAAACAAAATCTTAATGTAAACAAAAAGATCAAAAATGTAAGACTCGCGAAAAAAAATTAAAGTAACATGATGAGTATAAGCAATATGGAGAGATTTTGTAAAGATGCAGACTCCCCTACACCTGAGTCCGGATGTATCATTGAGATTACCCAGGGTAAACGCGTCGACGCCCTTGCTAATGTTGGGCAGTTTTGTGTGGTGTTGACACGCTTGCCTTGGCTAATCTCAATAATGCATGTGCTTCTGAAAAGATGTGATTCAAGCATGATTTCCGTGGATAATCTGGCTGCTTTGCAACATCTTTAGGTAACTAGGAGAAAACTTTATTATATTTACCGCTGTGGATACGTATGACTACCCTGCCTTCTTTTATTTGCCATACTACTAATTCTGAAGAACTATGTATGTATTTCTCTTCATTTCTCTTCCTCTCTCTTTCTCTTCTCCTTTTTTTACATTTGTCTAGCTGGTTCCAGCCAATAACAAGAACAGTTACTGGGTTCCTAAACCACTATTGCGGAGATCAAAGGAAAGAGAGAGGAAAGAATGAGATTCTGCCATGAATAGGAAAAATAATAGGAAATGAGAGCGGAAGCAATAAAAAATAGTAGGAAATGAGGAATAAATACAAAATTTTCATCTTGAATTGATTCCTATAAAGGAATGAGCCCCAATATTCATGTAGATATCAGTGACTTGTTTTTTCAATTTATTTGCGTGAGAAGAAAGTAAGGGAAACACGCAAAGCTAAAGAAAAAAATTAGCACTTAGTGTTTTTTTCCGGCGCTATATAGCACTTAAAAATTTTTCTCCCACGTTCTAGAGCATGTACATAGAATAAATGAATTAAACATGACAGATATAATATGTAAATTCGGATGGCAGCTAACGATATGGCACTGCCGCTTGCCAATATGGGAATTGTTTTAGCGTTTCTCCCACGACGTAGCTGTCTACTTCTCGGAAATCTGAGAGATTATGGACGGCAATGGGATATCATAGAAGAAAAATTGTGGCTGCTGTCTGGGGATTGTGAGCGGGCATTGATTTGCTGTGCTTGTATTGAAATGCGTTTCTCGCAGAGAGCCGGCTTTCAAGGTCCAAGGCTGGGATTTATAAAACCTTAACCATGCAAACTAACAGTGGTTATGCCATTGATTATCCTGCAGGATGTTGAATGTGATAAAAACCTCTGGAAAAACCTAAAACATAATGCTTGAAGACTTAGGATGCAATAGTTGGTTTGCTGACTCAGTTTCGCTCGGCTAGCTTCTCATTATCCTTAAATGGTGTTGGCTGAAGAAGCACTCGTTCTTTGCCCAGCAAAAACCAACTTATCTGCCTTCGTGCACCTTTGTGCTCAATGTCTTTGCATTTTCTAAAGAGAACAAAGCACCAAACATCAATACAGAAAAGAAAACCTTCCGGAGAGGTCATTCCTCCTTCTACGCTTATCAGCCTAATGGTGTTCTTTTGTTGAATTTGTTACGTAAATGCTTTGCCACCTGAGAAATAGGTTTTTCTTCCAATTTTGCTGAGCTCGGATTGAGCGTGACATCTGGATAACACATCCACAAAAAAATTTACATTCAGTTGCAACGATAAAGATTACAGATATTTAGGAAATGCAAACAAGCGTCGTGCAAATGATTACAACACTACATCTATGTACGAGAAATTGCAACAAAAGAGTCCTAAAATAGCTCCTATTTCCCCCAGACGTGGATAAGCCACTACATCACGGTTGGTGGCCAAAGTTTGTCGTGACGGCCGCGTCGCGGCTTCGCACTGGAGCGCGGCAACCGTCACGGCCTTGTGTTTTTCGTTCGCCTTGTTCGGTTTAATTGCAGGATTCATGCTTTACCAACAAAAGGAGATGATTCAGTTCCTCACAGTGACATTTTGGATAGTTTGTCCGCCGTAGTACGTAATTGTTATTGCAGAATAGTTGTTCCACGCCTGTTCTCCCTTGTTTATTTTGCAATCAAATAAAAGTGGGTCCTCACACCAAGTCTGCTTTAACAATTGATTAAAGCATGATTAGCCATAGATAAAATGTGGACGTGCTGTGAAAGCTCACCTGCACTTAAACGCTATGCGGAACTAATACAACTGATTTCAGTAGAGAAAGCACGTTTTTCGTTCGCCTTGTCCGCATGAAGCTTTATTGCGAGCTCCGTACTTTGCCAACTAAGAGAAGTTGTATTAGTTCCGCACATTGGTAGCCTTGATTATTTGCTTGTCGTCGTACGTGACTGTCATTGTTCATTTGGTTGTTCAACGTCTATTTTCCCGTACTGGTTGTGCAGTTAATGCGTAAGTGCAGGTGAGTTTTCACCGAAATTCTATGCTATGTATATTTGTATCTCTCAATGATTTGTGCGTTGTCCTGGATCTTTATCTTTATGCATGATCAAATGTGAATGTGCACACTTGGTGTAAGAACTCACCAATATCGGCCTGTCTTTTTGAGCTCGGCTCTGCCTTTGCCACTTGTTCGTGTCAGCGCACTTTTGCTTCCACATTTACCATCACCTAGCTGTCGGTTCCACAGGGAGTTGGCGTACCTGTGTGCCGAAGTGCCGGCAGCTACCGAGGATTTTGCTTAAGGAGGGCGTCTTGGCCAACTGACGTGGTGGTGGCGACTGTTTACGCGCTGGTGTGCGTTCGTACATGGACTTTAGCCTTGGGGTTGGTCGTGTCATCGGGCTATCCTAACGGATGAATCCCTTTTGCCCGCCGCATCTTTACCTTTCGATTGGCCACATTTTCTAGTTACTGTAGTCTTGTGGTGCTACTGATGTTTTTTTTTGTTGGCGCACCTTTGCTGGTGTAGAGATAAATAAATAAATAAATAAATAAATATCGAAGTGCAAAACAAGCACGAGAAAATAGACGTTGAATATCTCCTCTACAATAACAGTCACGTACTACGGAGGACGAACTATTCAGAATGTCACTGTGAGGAACTAAAACATCTTTTGGTTGGCAAAACATTAATTCTGCAATGAAACCGAACAACGCGGACGAAAAACTGCCGTGACGGTTGCCGAGCTCCAATGCGAAGCCGCGACGCGGCCGCCACAACAAACTTTGTCCACCAACTCTGATATAGTGGCCTATCACACATGGTGTCCAGAAGTGAAATTCCAAAGACTTTCATACCTTTGAGTTGTATTCACATCACCGAATTTTGGAACCATTTTTAGAAAGAATATACATTCACAAACTCAAAAATTATTTGCCCTCAACGAGGTGCGCCAATGATGAAAAACTAGGGCGATGTTGTTGACTAAATCAAAAGTCCAAAGGTTTACATATACATACAGTGGGCGTCGATAGCGGTGACCCGTCTGCGGCCTCGAAAAGCACGCGGGGCGACCGCAATCGACGCCCACTGTAAGTAGAGCAGGAATCCCCTTCAGAACATCAAATTATGGGGTTTTCTTGATAGTCAGTTAGTTTCCTTAATAGTTACCATCGAATGTGATGAACAACAATCAAGAAAACCCAGATTCGCCACCGCGGCGACGATCCATCGCGGTCGCGCCGCGTGCTTTTCAAGGACACAAACGGGTCACCGCCATTGACGCCCACTGTACTATTCCGTGCATCTAGGTTAGTTAACAAGATTTTCTCCGGAGATCATTTTTTATATGGTGTGAGTTAATTGTAGTAAGCGATCTAGTTTAATTAATTATAGCATTGGATATAACAGTATTTATTGTATACTTTGTAGTGAATGGCATTTCAACATACAGTGACGAATCCGAACTTCTCAGAGGGATCAATTATCTGGTAACCGTGGAATAACCTTCTCATTGAATTACCCTACATTTTCGGGAAATCCAGAATAGAATCCAATTGAGTGCGAATGAGGTATGTTTGAGTCACTCGGAGGAAACTATGGAGAAAAACTCGTTAAGTATATGTACATGTGCGTAGAGGACATGACAGTGAAGGAAGTCTTACAGATGAATTAAGTAGTAAGCCTCAGTAAAATAAATATGAGCTTCCCTTTTTTTGAACCATACACGATTTTTCACGCTTTCTATCAGGCTGTCCCGAAAATAATGGCCGTTGCAGAGGTGCGCATTCCAAGGTTCGTAATTCAGCTCAAATTTCAACCCCAAACCGTTAAAAGTTTGTCAATCTAGCTTCTGGAACACCGAAGTTACGTACTTCCAGAAATCCGTCACAAATTCCCACAGTATTCACAGCTGTATTCTTATTAAGCATAAAAAGGACCACATATCGTTCTAGGATCACAAGGACTTGACTTGGCCTACTAAGACATCCAGCCTCTCTTCTGCCAAACTGTTCTGAACGATGGTTACCAACTGAACAATGAGGAGGAAAATAGTCGTCGAATAGCTGTAGCTGTGCACTCGCAATAACAATCCTGAATAGCTACACCATCCAGAAAGAAACGCCGCGAAATTCGCTTAAGGATGTCATAAACGCACAGTCTTAATGGATATCCGCACTATAAACACAGATGTGTTGCTGAGATACGGTGATCGCTCGACGTTTTCGACGACACTAGGAGGAAGAGATTTCAGGATACGCTCCCGTTTGAACCATAACTCGACCCAAGAGGGATGGACGGCAGGGAAGACACCAGCGACGAGTTCAATTTGAAACGTGAAAAAAGCTTTGATCGCGTCATTTCGTGCGATGCCCACTAAACTAAAGTAAAGTGCGATCTATTTTCTTAAGTAGACGCCACGCAAACGAATACTCAGAGAGGTGGGTCCTGTCATGTGAGAGGGAAATTGATTTAGTGATGTGTGTGTCAATGAATAGTACACAAGTACGCTAACTTTATGAGACGAAGGACACTACCGTGAGTCAGGAGGAAATGAATGTGGGATGACTTGATACTTGGGGCCGCGTGCATCTTTGGGTTTACTCAAGGTAAACATGGTGACACCAGAAGACATCACCCTTCGTTAGCATTCTCGACAGCACGTTAACCCTGGGTAACCTCAAAGCGGCATCCAGGCCATGGTTACAGAAGACCCACCAAAAGTGGGTGTATTAACAGGCTGGTCAATTTTTTCCTCTGTGGAATATGATTCCCGGAAGATATAGGGATCCTGGTCAGAGCAGCATAATTAGAAAAATATTCGTTCATGGCTCATTCATTCATTTTTTACTTGGTCATTTTTTTATTTACTGAATGCACGGAGCACATGAACAATTGACAATCTTTCATTCAAATATCTAAAAACAAGGGGTGACCTTGTTAAGTTGGGAAATGTCCTAGAAAAGAGGCAGTTAACAAGAGAAGAAAGTTCCTCAACTTCCTTATCCGGGTAAATTTTCGGAAGGAGCGCAGCTGTCAGGTTACCTGCGGTCTTTTCGGTTTTTTGCTGCGGTTTCTTTGACATTCTTTCTGAGTATTTCTTCCGGAAATCTGGTAGGAACCAAGGCTAGATTATTTTGTGTATTTTTTAGGATTCAATTTGAATAGTTGATTTTTTGTTTGGTCATTTACCTATCTATCCATTTATTGATTTATTTGTCCAAATCGCTGGATGATGTTACGACACTTTTTTTCCGGAAAAAGACAGCGCGGATCGTTTGTTTTCAGATACATCAATGGATCGGGTCCAAAATTATTCTGTAAATCTGATGGTTATCGCCTAAATTCTGGATAGAACCTGCGTATTTTCCCGACTCATTCTTCATGCCTACTTCCGAGAGCTTCACGAAAGGTCCTGGTAAATCACCAAAGAAATTGTGTACCACAGAAACATACATGGAAATAGGCACAATTCTGAGCTCGTATAGAATCAGGAAATTTGTTGTTCTGGAGAAACTGCAGAGGAGGAGTATGGAAGAATGGAATAGAAAAAGAGAAATTGCTCCAAACTGAATCCTTCCAGCTTGAATTTTTCTTCTTTTTCTTGGCAACATATCCCTAATCAGAAATCGTAATATTATAGAATAACGAGAACCAAAGAAAAACAACTATGACGTACATGTGCTTGGAAAAAAATGGAAGCGAACAATAAGTCGTGAGAAAATAGTAAAAATATCAAAATTGCGTAGACGAATCCAAGGTAACCACTATAACCACACAAATCCAGCAGGACACGCCCGGAAAATTTGCAGAGAAAGTGCCAGCAGCACTCTGCTTCCTTGCCCAAGTGCTCTAAGCTTTTGTTTATATAGAACTTTTAGGGAGGCCTTGTGTGCTGACGTCTTTGCCATTATTTTACGTTGGGAAATCAATGCTGCGACATGTCCAGCAATGCAAATGTTGCAGTTATTATTACAATTAGGAAAACGCGCCATCAAGGATTGGTGAGAATACGAAAAGAGACTCAGACATTGGATGCTCCTCTCCTATGGTGGGCTTCATTCAGAAACGTGGGCGTTTCCCTGTTGAGGTTTATTTCCTGAGTTAAATAGCAAGGAAAGAATGTCATTTCTCGATGCTCACTAGAGGGAGATATGGGACTCTTGAGCTGCGTCAGGCCTGCGACTGGATCTGTATTTCATTATATAGACGCATGCGCGTCAAACGCACGCGTCTAGAATTCCATGACGTTGTCATTGAGGGTGCAAATGTTCGTTGGTGTTCCATTAGACTTAGACTTAGTTCCTCCTGTGCTGTTGGACACATCGGGCGATGAACTGTTACCACCGTTACCTGTCTTATGCTGATGCTTCACCTTCTCCTCCGGAGATATCCACTTATCCGAGGTCGTTTGGCGAACATTCGTCGCCATGTGTTTCTGGGGCGACCAATGTGTCGTTTCCTGCCGGAGGAATCCATGACATAGCCCCATGAGGTATTCTTTGCTGCGGCATCCGTAGAATGTTGCCAACAAGCCGAAGTCGACGTTGTACAATGATAACGTAAAAGCTGCTATTGCTGCAATATAGCACTTCGTCATTGGTTACGTGGGAACGTGGCGTACTTTCTTGATTCGTCCCAAGCAACCTAGATGGAAACCATTTAGCTTTTTGGAGGCGTTGGCAGACATCTTCCATGTCTCAGTAGCATAGATGGCCGTCGGTACTACAATCGAAGGATTCAAGCGCATCTTGATGCAGTTTCAGATAGAGGTTGTTTTTTTCTGCCCATAGCACTTGTAGTCGATGGTCCTCTGATCTTTTGGATTAAGTTTCCGTAGGAAGATGAGGTGTTTGAGAGGGTAGTTTAAAAATGGCTTGATTTCCAGGCTCTGACCAAGGCGAGAACGCCGAAACGTTAGCCGTGATAAAGATCGATACCAGTCTTGGTCTACATCTGATCGTAATCAACTTTCATCAACAACAATATCATGCCAAGATTTCAAGAAAGTCGAGCATGGACATTGCACTTGCACAAATGTCGGTGTAAGCACCTGCGTCGTACGATACCGCGCTTCTCAAATTGGTGAACCTAGTCTCCAGTTGAGTGGCCCCTACGCTGATGTTCAGCACTGATGCATAGCCCGATCTTTGTGGCTTCCTGGTTAAGACTTGAAGTAGCTTCTTGAAGTTCGCTATCGGATTCGGCAAGGAGAGGGATGTCATCCGCGTAGTCCACATCCGTCAGACGGTGTTCTATTGCTCACTGGGAAAATGAAATTCCTCAGAGAAGATCGCATCACGGTGAAATCGCAGCAGCAGACAGAAAACCCCACGTTCCAGACTTTGCAAAATGTGAGATTTAGTACCACGCCGCGTTATGATGCGTGCAAACTTTGCACCTGCACTTTGAAGCAATTTTTCTTCCACTTCCGCGAAAAGAACTCGCTCGTCTCACACAGCCGCTGCTATTTTAGTGCGCTGAACTCATTGAAAAGGTGGCGTTTTTGTAGCTTCTGGAAAAAGGCGGAACGAAGCGGCGGTGGTGACGTAGCGTGTGAGAGTGCATTCACGGAGCAATTGCACCTTTTACGAATTCCACGGATTGCAAGTGTCCGGACCTTGCAAGCACAAGTGTACTTCAACATGGCTGACTGGCGGTGGGTGTGCAGCTGAAGAAGTGTAGGGGTTCTGACTTGCAAGCTATGCATGGCCGTTAAGAGGGGTTGCAAAGAAGGCAGCTGAGGAAAAATTGGGGCAGCGGCCAATATATGAATTTTATACCGTGTTTAGCCTGATCAGGTTGTTAGTGTTTATATTTATCTTTGATTTTGCTTGATGTTTCGACGTAACTGTCGCCTTCGGAGTCCTAAAAGTGGCTTTTTTATTATTTTACCATTTGTTACGTGGGGCAACCATGTGAATACATGGCATAGCATTGAAAACAAGTAATCCAATTGATATCATATTAAAGTAAATGTATGTCAATACTCGACAATTGCCTTCATGCAAAGGGAAAGTTTCACTGGCACTCTCTTGTTTTTGCTAAACATCAAGTAATCAGAGAGAGAGCCCTTTATCACATCATATCATATCATGTCATACTATATCATGGAATGCCCAGGTTCAAAGAAGAAAGGACATGAATATTAATGGAAAACGCAGCCATTATAGTTATGTGGGAACATAAAATGCACTGGATTCATTCGATTTCGAAAATGTGATTTCGAATACGTTGAAATTCAGAGTTTTGGGGAGTAGGTAAAAGTATAACTCACGAGGACCAATAAAAATGGGGTGAGGAACTTTTTTCCAACATTCAAATTTCCTGGCTCGGATTCTGAACTAAATTCTGAAAAAATTAATTGGGATATTCTCTTTTCAGTCAGTTCCGAGCATAGAAGTCACGCCCATTTATTTATTTATTTATTTACCTATTAATTAATTTATTTATTTCATGCACTCATGGTACGCCAAAAAAACAGTGCACAATGGCAGATTCACTATGGATCCAAATGACAAAAATAAAGCAGTGGAAACAGTGGAAACATAAGACGAGGACGACATTTTTAAAAACACGAGATGGATTTTGGTATACGACTCACACAAGTTTTACCACAAAATTTTATTTCCCCTTGGGAGGAAAACCTTTCGACTCTTTGTTTTCATAAGATCCATCACATAATTTATGAAGAATAGGAACAGAAAGAAGTACGTAGGTTTGTCACTAGAGTCCGTCTTTAGTATGTTATACAGTTTTGTATGGTGAAAATTTCCGGAAAAAGGGAAAAGTGTAATTCCTTATAAAAAGAGGTTAAAAGCCTTCTTTCTAACATTCAAATCTACTGGATCGGATTCTGAACTGATTATTGAATTATTTACGATATTCTCTCTTTGTTAAGTCCTAAGTATAGAAGCCACGCCCATTTCTACAGTTTTGTGCTGAAGAACCAAAATAAAACCTAATCCAGCAAGATTATTATAATACATAAAAATGATGGAGTTATATCAGCTGGGAGAGCCCTTGCTATGTGACAGTATGGAGCCATGAGGAAGAAGAAATACTCGTGACCCAGTAGTCATGAGATCCCTCTGTTTTTAGTTTTCGTGAAATTTCGGCAAACTACCGGTGGCTCTCCACTTGTGCAATACAAACACATCAAAGTTATCGATCACTCCTTAGCCAACAGATAAGAAAAACAACGTCAGAGATCTCAATGAAGTGTTTTCATTTGGAGAAGTGAGACGACTTCACCTCAATGACGACAAATGAACATCAGAAGCGGACGTCTGAGATAGAAATAAGTGCATTGGTCTGGACACGGAAACTGTACCGACGACGAGGTGGAGAGGCGGAAGTGCTCGCACAAAGTTCAGCTGTGGATACAAGTCTCAGGCGACTTTATTGATGAAGTGAGTGGGAGTTAGCCAACTAGTCCACCAGTAATCCATTTCCAGGAAACGCAGGGATTCATGCAAGTATTCCATATCCTTTGACTCATCATCGTAATTCTCCTAATCCTTCTTCGAATCAGGGAGTCGGAAGTAGAGACGTTGCAAGATTCACACTGCAGTTTACGAGAATAATAGTTATACAGAAACTTCAAAGAAAGACACAAGATTTCTGCGAATTTTTGCAAATTCATAGGAAGGAGACAGAGAAAATATTCTCAGAGTAAGAAAAATTCTGAATAAAAACGAAATATTGGAGAAATAACGGACAGAGTCACCAGAACAAGTTGTTTGATCGGAACTGATAGTTGCTTGACCCAAAACTTGCTGACAACTTGCATTCGCCCTTTCTCGTCGGGAAGTTGTCAGCCCATAGCTTGCAGGCATCTTGCAAAGTAAGTAGTTAGTTGTTGGATTTCAAGTTCTGAACAAGCTCTGGACCACGGCTACCTCGACAGTGAGTCGCGGAATTTTCGAAATCACTTTACATAATAAGTGAGAACTTCGTATTGCTATATTTCGAATTGCTTATTATTATTATTATTTCTTAAGATAATTTTTGTCAATTGTCGTTCGTTATGACTAATATTTTTAAGAATTTTGTTTCCTGTCCGGGTCCGCGAAACGGCTGGGACCCCAATTTTTTGATACGCCCCCACGCCCCCGTCCCACCCC
>JARK01001363.1:1371999-1388716 GCA_000688135.1 Ancylostoma ceylanicum | reverse complement strand
CCCCTCACCTCCTAAACTCTGAGTAAAGTACAACTAACCACTGCACTGTACCTACGAGATATGCTCAGAGAGCTAATTAAGCTATTGAGAAGCACTAAATAAATGTATAACTTTATCGTAGCATATAACACCAATATGCCTGATTGAATGAGCAGATGTAATAAATACTTCTCGTTGACCACAAGTGCATTACTTTATCGCCCACGAAAAGCACTAAATGCCGGAAGTGCGCAGGCGTAACCGAGAGTTATAGGGCACTAAATGCAGTAATTACGGAAGTGGTTGAAAATCAGAGTGGTCATCTAAAAAATCTACGCAAATTAGGGATCAAGTGAGAGAAATGATGGTGGACAGCTCGAATCAAGGATACCATTATAGTAGCTACTCACTATTATGTTAGCATTTATAGGTAATGGCTATGTATCCTACATCCACACAAAATCCAGAAAAAGCAACAAATAAATAAATAATAAAGTAAATAAATAAAGTGCTCTGTATTATTAATTGAAGAATTAATCCCCCTTGTGGATTAACATCACTGCTCTCTACAGTAACTTTCTATAGTCTACGTGAACTTTTACCCATCCTGCTTCGCCTTTGAATGAACAACAACGATTCTTATACGTAATGATTATCGGCGGCGCTTAGCGCTGCGACGACGGCGATGCTCCACCCAAAATCGATAGCCATCAAAATCATTGCTGGTAATACACGGCGACATGCTGTGCTATACTCCATACAAAGTATAATATAAATGTAATATTGTTGTAATTAAGTTATAATATGAATCTAATACACTAAGCCATCTATAATATAAATCTAACAGTCACAAATTTTGAAGCATAAGTGAATATCAAATGAACTACTACTACAACTCATACCTCCGCGATCGATCATGGGTCCTCAGTCCAATGGATGCTTCGCCAAGCGCTCCTTAGCCCGAATGCATCATTGGGATAATCCAGGGTGAACGTGATCACGCGCTTGTTGACGGTATGCAAAAATATTCGTTAATTATAGATCTACCCCGGGTAATCTCAATTAGGCATGCTGCACCTCAAATTAAGTTGGTTCAATAAACAGTGCATCTAGTGGTGAGCTGCGTGACAAAAGGTTCGCTGCTCGGCTGTGATTGGTCGATCCATGAGCGCGTCGCGGCTACAGCCTTCGAACGTACGAGCGATACGGCGCACAAATGTGCATGGTTTTCAAGCTCTAGTGAGACAGATGAATGTTATCGAAGCTGACGAAATGTGAGGATGTGACACCGATGTCAATCATTTCGTAGAATTTGAAATACCAGCCTGGATTCCACAGGCGTACACGTGCGGCGCGGTCGCGTCACTTCGCACGTGTTGCCCACCTTCCGATAGGTTTGCAGTAGTCGAAAGACATCGTTGTGATCAGTGGGTTATTAATATTAGGTTGAGTCAAAAGTTCTCGGACAATATGGTAGTGATGAGCTAAGTAAATTGAGCGCGCGAGCTACCTTTCGATAGAGTATAAAAGGCTCTTCAAACCACATACTAACATACATACCGAACCAGCTCTTTGTCTGCCACTGTGCGGCACAATTTCAAGCCGTCGCCACCCCACTTTCGCAGCTCCATACTCTTTCTCCATCTATTTGGTCAAGAACACGCGGATATCGGTAGACGTCTGGAGGAAGTTTACAAGGGGAACGTACCGGTTAGAGCTACAGGCTACAAGTGGCGCTCGAAGTTCGTGTCGGGCGAATATTCCATCGAAAATAAAGACAGCTCGGGGAGCCCGATGGAGTCAGATTTGGACTTGCTGTGGAGACAGGTAGAAACCGATCCGTATCAAAACACCCAAATTGGCAGTCGCTTTGTGACGAGTCAGATCATGGTTGTTCGCCGGCTGAAGACGATTGCTAAGGCGCGGAAACTCAGTCGATGAGTACCACATGCTCTAATGCAGTATGGTATGGACCGCTGCGCTGATATGTCACATTCTG
The DNA here is from genome assembly GCA_000688135.1 of Ancylostoma ceylanicum. Classification (NCBI taxonomy): domain Eukaryota; kingdom Metazoa; phylum Nematoda; class Chromadorea; order Rhabditida; family Ancylostomatidae; genus Ancylostoma; species Ancylostoma ceylanicum. The sequence continues at coordinate 1,386,738 of JARK01001363.1, read as the reverse complement.
TTCACACGATGAAGCGCACTCACACGTGGCTTAAGTACCCATTCACCAAGGATGAGAAGTAGATTTCCTACTCCAACGTTTGCCGTCGTGCCTTCTGGATTGACAAATGTGCGGATGCAGGAGGCATCCCTAAACCCAACGTACACGCCGAGAAGGTTATGCTCTGCATCTGGTGGAGCGTACACAACGTCGAATGTTGAGAGCCGCATATCGAGAGACATACAATGATCGGAGACGTCTACTTAGAGCGAGTGAGGAATTTGAAGGCAAATCTCGAAAATGCGCGCCCACAGCAGCTCAAAGTCTACTTCTATCACGACAGCGTCCGACCACACATTGCAAGAACGGCCAATGCCGAACTAATGAAGTTCGGATGCACCATTTTACCACTCCTTCCGTATTCCTCAAACCTGGCTTACTCGGATTACCACCTTTTTCCCCATCTCCAACATCATCTACTTGGTCAAAAATTTCAAATCCGCGACGACATCGAAAAGGCACTGGAGCACTTCTTGAAGAAGCGGTCGCCAGCGTTCTGGAGCAGGGGCACCTACGATCTACCTAAACGTTGGCGGAAGACCAGCGATGCCTTCGGGGCATGCCTCAAATGGTTCGCACTTTTCTTTTAAAAATTGCAAAAGAAATAAAAATATTGTCAATTTGTCCGAGAACTTTCGACTCAACCTAATATTTCAAGTATGAAAAATCTCCGCAAGCAGACAAAGCGAAACATGAGGGATGGGAAGGAATTAATTACATATGAAATAAGAATGACAAGTTCAAAGCCATTCTTCACAGGACATATGTATACAAGCTCTCGAGTCTTCTGCAGACTCGTTCAATTTTGCAGATCTTGTGAATTGATGAGATGCTCCAGCCCTTTACGAAAGTCATGACCAGCATGTGGAGAAGTCTACATTAAAATGCACGTCGAAGATTACCCGAGGGTTAGCTGGAAAATCCTTTAAAAGGGCAATTGTCCACCACTTCTCTGTTGTTTATTTGGTTATTCTGTCTACGTAGCGAATCCGCGGAATTTGCACATGGAATGGGAAAATTTGCATGGATTCTAGTGGAGGTCTGGGTTCGGTTGTGGGCAGCGTGATTTCAAAAGGATTAGATGGATTTGGGAAGAGGGAAGATTTGCAAAAAACATAGTTTAAAGTGATCCAACTCAATTTTTCAAGAACTTTTTGTGATGATTGCAAGACATTTTTGTGAAATTTTCCAATACTAGGATGCTGTCCAGAAAATGCTCTGATATTTTTGAATCTGACCACAAGTGGAGCAGTTTGGATTTTCCTAAGCTCTAAAGAATTGTACGAAGCATTTCTGCTAGAAGTGAATTCTGAGGCCGATTTGTCATCGGCTGATTATGCTGTGGTTGATGTGTGATGCCATTATTCTTCTGCAGATTTCTCACACACATCACAACAAATACATTTTATCTAACGATGCATTTGATGCGAATGATAACTCATTTCTTAATGGTGCTGCGAAAAACGAGAAAAAGCTCGCTTCATGCCGGACTTGACATTTCTTCCTACACGAAAAAGCTCGATTCTTGCGTGAAGCCACATGAATTTGCCGCATAAAAACAACCCAGGTCAGTAACAGCTCTAGGGGAAAGCATCAGAGAGTTAAGTAGTTCCACCACCACTGGAAAAACCCGGCAATGAAATTCTGAAGTCTACTGACGTCATTTAGAAAAATAAACGGCTGAATATCTATTTATATATAAAATACTGTTCAAATAACCATAAAAATAGGCAATTAAGTCCCGCCTCTTTCCCCCGCGCGCACTATGCTATTCCACCGAGGCAGCTTTAAATGCCATCATACCCACAATGTTTAACTCCTTATATTTTTTTCAAATTTAATGATAAACGCCACAGTGATGAGCCCACGAGTTTCGGACGGCATCACTCTGTGTTAGAGTTCACTAGTCAAAGATATTTTGTGAATAGTGGAGGCCCGCCGAGTTTTCAAACATTCGAAAAATTACTCGAGCTTCATTCGATTGAATCAGGGCTCGATTGAGTCAGCGTACGTACCTTGGGTGGAAATTCGAAAGATAGAAGCCGTTTTGAAAAATGGAATGGAGAAAAAAAATGGGATGGAAAACTGAAGAAATGGAAAGAGAATGAATCATGAAGAAAGAATGAAGAAAGATATGAAATGTGGACTCCAGAAATAAAACATCTTGCATTGCTTCTAGGAGTCTGAAGAGGAGGGGTAGTAGGAATGTCAGGCCAGTAAACGTTGCTCGATTAACAACCTGTTCAGCTAAGAAGTATAGACAAGAGTGGAGAATGGAGATTAGCGGACAACTGGTACAGAAATGAGGAAAAATGTGGTCATTTAGCAGTCCTTCTTTCCACATAGGCAACCGTAAACAAACTGAAGGATGGCTTCTATGGTACTTCTGGTTGAATCACATTTAGGGCAGCTGTATCGGCGTTTTTTTAGCATCTGGCTTACAATTAAATTTTGATGGGAAAATAAGGCAAGTTTTAACCTCCGAAAAAGTCGGATGCCCTCGAAACGGTCGCCAAACCCCTGGCTACTATACTTGGGACCGAATAAAAATCGAATAATTTTGTTTCTTCAATAACAATTTAGGAAACAACTCAACCATCTAGATATTCAAGAATGAGGAAAGCCCAGTGCTCTTCTTTTCTTTCGTGCAGCATTGTATTAGCCTTCAATGTTGGAGCATTCGAACCTTCGATTTATTCGAAATCGAATATTTTTGCTTTCGAATATCGAATATTTCGAATAAATGGAATATTCTAATGTTTTAGGATTAGAGACCACTGTGGCGCTGTAAAAAAGAGAAGAAGAGCTTTTGGGCTTTCTTATCCTCGAATATCTGGAGGTTTAAATTGTTTCCTGAATTTTTATTAAAGTTACAAAATTATTCGGTTTTTATTCGGTCCCAAGTATACTGGCTACCTGGGCTAGGATTTACGAACGCATGACCGAGAGCAACATTGCTAACAAACCAACTCCCATGCCACCAATCCCTTATTATTGCACAATCTATAGTTAGCCAATCCAGCTAACCACCGTTGGTCTGCTTGGTCATCGTCTCATGCCCTCGTCACCCTATGCTACAATACGATTACCCTTCCACTTTCGTGCATTTCACGTGCGCATCATCCAGTACAGTGTTGACATCGGAATAATGAAGCGTTATGGAACGAGGACGACTAAGTGTCCAATTAACAGAGGGCTCATTTGCAAAACGAGAATTAGCGATTTAGAAGCGGTACTAATACGAATGCAGACTATTAAGACATGCCCTTTGCTCAATTTTCGTCTAGAGGCGGTGTTATTGGCAAAAAACGCCATGCGATCCAAAGTACAAGAGCAAGGCAATGGGCTCAAAAATTAGGTGGTGACAGAGAATCGCCAATAATCCGATGTATAGATGTAAACCATATATGTATGTTGTTGATTTAAAGAGCAAACAAAATTGCTGGGGGACTACCCCAATAAAAAACTAGAAGTGCAATACCTGAGGAGACCCTCCCATGCCAATCCATCTGATAGCGACCCTCAATAAATAAATCGTATATTAATAAAAATACAAATGGAAAATAAGTGGGGAATTGGCTCCTCTTACGTTTCGTACTTAACACTTATACGGAAGCTGAGCTAAAAGCATAGGATTCGACACAACACTCGCCAGTAAAGAAGGGGAAGTCCTAAGTTTCAGACATTATATGGATGAGAAACTCAAAATCTTCGTTATATCCTTGCCCCCTCAGTTGGCCAGGTCGGTGGGACTAGGGAATACAGAAAAAAGGAAAGGGATAAAAATCTTCTCAACCCCTGGGATGTGGAAAAAACTGCAGCTCATGACACTTATTACCGAAATTCAGCTATGAAGTTGTTAGAATATCAGTTTTAATAATTCCATGTTTGTTCATCCTTGAACCTGGGCACTTTTCTGAACTCGATAAATAGCATCACTTGTTTTATGCCACACAACGCTGTTATGGTGGAACTTTATTCTACGTTTCAACGAAACCGTCGTCGTCAGAGGTCCGATTTTGATAATGAACAATAGGTATAGCTACGCTATCTCAATAATTATTACGGTTAGAAAAGATTTTATATCGTTTAGTTTGCATTGGTGGCATTTTCCCATGAGTTAGCTATCAGTAAGAGGATCTTTTACAGAATGCGCGATGCTGACATTTGCCGACGTAGAAGCCTCGATGCGGCGTATAAAAAATGAGTCAAGAAGTCTCTCTCTCTCTCTCTCTCTCTCTCTCTCTCTCTCTCTCTCTCTCTCTCTCTCTCTCTCTCTATCTCTCTCTCTACAGTCTTCTTCTTGTCTCAATAACCGATCCTCAATACTCAATAGCCAATAACCCGAAGTGTTAGTTCTTGGTGTCTTCTTGCGTGTCTTCAATTTGTATCAATAAATTGTGTCAGTTTAGTTTACTAAACACAGAAAAAACCCGCGTGGCAATACCTGGCGAGCAATAGTACACCACAATTTGGTGCATCGGCCGGTGAAAATCGAAGAATAAAAGGTTTCTAACCATTTAAAAATCACTTTCGAAAAGTTTGGCGATCCCTTCCCGGGAAGGTGGACAAATCATGCGCCCTGCCCTCCCTCCCCAGTGTAGCCGCCACTGGAGACCACCCAACAATCCAATAAAGCTGTTCATTCCCTCTCGCATAGATAGTACAATAAATCATAAAGAATGTTGGTCGTAAAATGGGCCACTATGAAACAGCGAGAAGTGCTTGGGAACTTTCAAAGACGAAAAACATTTTGCCGTAAAGGACGACGAGTATTCGTCAATGAGACATTTCTGTCCGAGATTTCTGGCAGGATCACCTGACATGAGCTTGCAAAAAACGGAAGGAAGTAATGGACTGCGTGACAATTCTTCTAACAGGCTGTCACAGATCAAAGCAAGAAGTGTTCCGATTTCAGTCACTCAAAAGTCACCATTCTAACTGTTAAGAAATACGCTCATGCAGAAAACTCGGACCATTTCCAACCAATGGATTTTACCGCTGTGGCTGATTCAGAACCATTTTTGCGCCCAAATTACCTGGCTCTTTTAGGTGTCAAAAATTTCTGTTCTGACAATTATTAACCATAAGAAGGTCGGTGAATCTGAAGTGAGAAATTTTCTTGAACGTTTTTGTGGGAATACCTATTTCGTCTTCCATACTGTTAATTTTCGAGAATTACAATGATCCCCGCCAAGCCACGCCCACAATGCAATACTATAGGGAAATAGGGAATCTTAGGGTTACCGTTGACAGGTGGAGTGATGCACCTCTGCATCCAGTGCCTGTATGTCCCTTGAGATTACCCAGGGAGAACATATCAAGACCACACAAGCTTAACTACCGTTGGCAAAGGCGTCACCACCTTTACCCAAGGTAATCTCAATAATGCGGCCAGGGTCAGCAATTAATAACATAAGACTGCTCCAAGAAACCAGGGAGAACGTCGATCAAATCAGTGGAGCAGTGCCGCTGACTACTGACAGAATATATAAGTGACGAGTGGGCGGAGCGTCAATGATGGCTTCAAACCGCTGGAGACCAGATGTCCGGCAGAAACTCGTCCGCTATGGCAGCCAAAAAAGGCCAAGGGTGAAAAGAGATGTTGTTGTTTTTCCTAGCCAGCTGTCACCAAAATGATTGAGGTACAGTATCCAGTGAAGGCGGTCCTTCGCTCGACAAAAGCGACATGTCACATGTGAATTAACTGCTGCAAATTTCGCCGCTTGATAGGTTTATACTGTAGTGACTCTTTTTCTTGCACGGACCAAACCTAATCACCCTGAATGACATCGTTATCGGCGACTGGTGTAATGAATTCGAGGCGATTGCGGAAATGGAATTTCCACGCGGAACTTCCGAAAGAGGAGGAACGCTGGACCGCCATGGGAACGCTATGCTATTTTTCGGGAGAAAGGATAGGCTTTCTTCTGGATTTTCAGGCGTAGTGTGGAGGCTCAGTACTTGATTCCATGCTATACGAAGCTAATGAAAAGAAACCCTTCGGCCCGCTGGGTATGAGGGTGGATACCAAACCATATCAAACACTATCAAACCCGCTGTGCCTCAGATGAAGTACTCGAAACTAAAAGCTGAGCTGTTCGATACAACCGTTATGTCTGGCCTCTGCTATGGAAGTCGAACGAGGGCGTTGACAAAGGCGCTTGAAAAGCAATTGAAGACCGCGCACCTATCAATAGAACGACACTTGGTTGGATTCACGCTTCATAGACAGAGTATTCAAGGCTTGCACAACGCCAACATTCGACCCCTTTCCAAGGTCGCTGATGCTCTTGAATACGCCAACAAGCCAAAACATCGATGGGCCGGGCACATGATGAGGAGGAGCGATGGCCGATGGAGTAGAGCTGTGATGGAATGGTATCACCGTGGAGAAGAACGATCGCTTGACAGGCCTCCGACCAGATGGAGTGATACCCTTCCATTCTTATAATATTACTGACGACAGAAAAAAGTGCCTTGTCCAAACGTCCACAAGAACCCAAGATAAAAAAGACTGGAAGATAATATCATATATCGGCATAACATGCTACGATCCGCCGCAAGGCCACCGCTACGTCTGAAGAACGGATTAACCAAGTAACCAAGTGAGCAAGTACAGCGGTTTTTCAGCAACTTCGTTCTCTTTAGAGCAAGCCTGACCATATTTCTTGTTCCGATTTTTCTATGACTCCCGAATAATTTTATTTCACATTCTGTAGAAAAAGATCACTGGCACTCCACGTAATTTTGAAGGCAGCACCCAGGACCGGGCAACTCGGCTATTTTTTGCAAACGGGCTGAAGTCGTGGCAATGAAGATCGTCTTTTTTGTAGGTTTTGTCAAAATCAATTTGACGCTACAGTGCCAAACCGAGGAATACAGTGAAATCTGAGGGAGCATAATTTTCGTAGATGGTGCCTTCAAATGATCCTGGGCAATAGGACCATCCCAAGAAAAAATAGATCCCAAGGGAGTATGCTGAGTGGCCGCTATCCGAGTGTGAAAGTGAGAAGTGTCGAGAATAATTGTGACCAGCGACAGATAATAGTTGACGGAAACGAAAACAAACACGCAAAGCAATACAAAGAAACCGGGGTGTCTAGCAAAGACAAAGGCTGAATAAATGAAAAACATCCCTGTCTCCGTTGTGAGGAGAGTAGGGGTTGCAGAAAATCCTTGAGAAAGGCATGGAGGAGAAATACACGGAAAATGGTATATTATGGAGAATCAACAGAAGCGTAAATATGGAGTAAGCAACATGCTCCAGGGATTAACGAAGTGCACTGAGTCATTGATTCAAAGTAGGCAACTATGGGTAGGACCGAGTAAAGTGTTATACACATATGCATAGAGCTGTGTACATAGTTGTATAGTTGTATTGCCTGTTTGACGTTGACGTAGACAGAGGAACGTGGGTAAGAGGGAAAGAGAAAGTGGGAGGGGAGAGCAATACCTCAAACCGAGAAAAAAAGCAGCAGCGCTCCTCCCTCCTTGAGTAAATATTTGAACATTCGAGTCGGTTCCTGGATTTTCACTCGGATTTACTTCATTACTCGTCCTTTATTCGTGTACACCAAAGGAGTGTGGCCACAACCCCGCCCATTCTTCTCCAGTGAACGTTTTTGAACGTATTAAATATAGACCTTCGCAAAAGCAGAGACAACTACCGGTAGGAATTGATACATCAAATTTGTCTTCATGCCATTTAAGGAAGCAGGCAATGACATCAAGATCCAGAAGGCTTGATTTGATGAGAATAAATTGAATTTTGGCCGCTTTCTAAGCACTTGTCAATCATCTGCCATTCGGAAACAACCATAAAAGATGACATGAAATATGTATATGGATAGTGCTGACTCGACTGAATGCCAGCAATATTTCATGGACACGTGAAGGAAGAAAGAATGAAGTTCTAGGCGAAGAAGAGAAGACAGAATTCTAAGAAAAGAGATGGGGAAGTAGAAAAACTTTGGAGATTCGGACAAAAAATGTGCTCTCGGGATTGAACTTATCGAGTTATCCTACTGCGCATGTAATAGCCTGATGATACAACATTTTATGTCATGAGAAAAAAATGATGAAAAACGAAGATGAATCCTCAATGATGAACAACTGTAGCCATATGCTAGCATCCTGGCCGTCTCTCCAAGCCTATTTGCTTTGGACCGGTTTGAGTATGGGAATGAATAATAAATTGAGACGAAATTCACCTACACTTTTCTCGCGAGAATTGTTTTGGCAAAAAATGAACAGATTCTCAAAAATTTCCTCTGGCGAATATCGCAGATGTTGTTTGTTATGTTGCCCACCTTTGAGCCCACTGAGGAAATCCTTAGAAACGGTATGTGTACAGAATGCATAGATGGAATAGATGGATAAGTAGGCATGAAAGGAGGGGGTGTATCATCGTGAAGGAAAGGGGGCGTGGCCATACGACTGTTACTGGAGCATCTGAGCCGCCCGTCACGCCCAACTGTTTGAGCTCGAATGGCATCAATCCCCTAGACCATGGTGTATTTGTGCTTAGTGGCGTATGAGTTCAAACGACAGGGCGTGGCGGACGGCCCGAATGCCCCAATCAGGGTCGCTTGGCTACGCCTTTTTTTCCCATAACGATGATACTGACGCCATGAAAGAGTAATATTCCGTGTCATCTCGGATAATTTCGCCTTGGTTTCACCCTGTTTTCGTATTCATGAATGCCCCTAAGAATGCTCCGAGCTTCCGATGCACCCAGGGCGGACGAGTTTCTCCTGTAAAATGTGACATAACTTGCAGTTTCTCACACTGCTTGTATCATTGACCGAAAAATATCTCTCTGGCAATTATACATATGTATATTTGTGAACACAACTAAGAAAGAGTGGGCAGATCACAGCCTTCTCAGGAACTTTCATGGATACGAGCTCTGGGGAAACTACGTGAAGTCGGACGGAGTAGAAATTTTACTCCGTACAGGTTTTTCAAAACAGATGTTCAGCATACGAAATGAACTTATCAGAATGGGCGAAGAACTGTTGCCAATGACTGGAACCAAGGTTGTCGTAATGAGTGTTCCTTACAAAAGCAGCTCTGGAAAGATTGGCAATCCACTTTTTACCCTTCTTCCACTATGGTCCTTCACCTTTTCTTATTTTAGGGAGGTATACTTGGAGAAATTTCTATTTCTGCAGAAAACCCAAAACCACCCACGGATTAAGGGAACGTTACTTGAAAAGAAAAACTTGGCTCAGTGGACAGCTGATACTAGCTGAGAGAAATTATTCAGATACTTCAGTCACAAGGCCAATAACAATTCATCAAGAGGTATTCATCTAATCACATCACATCACCACCACTAAACGGACAACTGACACAAACACGTTAGTAGCAGTGGCGAAAACAAATCGAACGGATATCCTCATTATTTCATAGTAATCAAATCAGACCATGGCTGTCGGCGTTGCCAATGGAAGTAAGTATATGCGCGATGAAGTTCAGTAATTAGTATTCTGTGGCGAATATTCAATGGGAATGTCACATGGATGAAGCCGTTGCTCCACGGATATATGGACTACAACAAACAATAGAGGGTAATTTAAAAGCCTTGAATAGTGAGAGGGACATCCCCCCTCCCCTCCCCTTTCCCTCCTTTACAGCTGTAATTTTGCTTGATTAGCCATAGAACACTCCTATAACGTAACTGCAGCGTAAATTACTACGCATGCAAGTGACAACTGTGCAGTTTAACGAGTTTTTCAGTGAGGCGTGAGCTGAAGTGTCGCACTCGGGAACGGACTTACTCAGACATTTGCAAGAAGCGGGAAGGAGCGAGTCTAGGGGAATAGTGGAAAGCGTCCACTAATGGACATGAGGCACTTCTTCGGGTTCTTTCTATGGGGAGAGAAGCACCTGGATTTGGGAGAACTCTGGAGAAACTTGGATTTGACACAGTGATTTTTCCATAACCTATTTTTACCACTTTTCCCCACTTGACTAATGGAATGAAGCTGCACAGAAGCCCATTCCCAGCAGGGGTACGTTTGATGCCTGTGAAAGGACCCCAGCACACTAAGCATACCATGAGGCAGACATGGTCAACCAACTGTGGCGAATCCTCATACAGTCCTCATGCGCAATTAGCTACAGGCCTCTTCATTACAACAATATTTCAAGTAATGAAGGAAACCGCATAAAGGGCCCATCTGAGCCTTATCCTGATCCTGAGGAATGGCGCCCTTGAACAGCTGAGCGAGGACGCCGGACCGTTGTTAAAAGCGGGACGCGCTGCGCACGCGCCGCATGCTCTGCGCGATCGAAAAGTTCCAAACGATTGCGCATAGGGGCTATACAGGTCATTTACCTCAGTTATTTTAATCCGTTTCTATACGCAGCAACTATCTACTGACCTTGACCAAGTAAACAATAAATAAACAAATAAGTAAATCCCTGGAAAGGCAAGACTCTACAAACTCAAGGATGCCTTGCCCGCCCAGCTCAAGGCAAACAATGAGAACCCAATGTGAGCAGCACGGACGCACTTGATTCGCTTTAATCAAGCAGCCAGATTAAGCTCATTTCGGGCCTCGGGTCACACAACTGGGCCGTGATTCATGAACGTATAACCAGGCAAAACCAGGTCAGCAAGCCCACTGTGACGATCTGCATCTCCTCACATTGCATTGTTCATAGAATAACCAATCACGGTAACAGTCATTGGTTTGCGTGGTTAACGTTCCATGAATGGCTGTCCGCAGTTCGCAGTGGAATAAGCTGTCGTGTCGTGTGGATCCATGTGGCTCGCGCGAGGATGCGCCCCGTCGCCTTCAATTGACAACGCGGAAATGGCAATTAAAAGGCTGGCTGCGATCGCTCACATGGCTGTGGCCGCTGAGTGGCCGGATGAAGGGAGGATGGGCTGGCTCATGAAATACCAAACGTAGGGAGCGAGGTGTGGAGGGAAGGGGGGGCGTCGATGGTCCTAGATTGTCTTGATCTTCGCCATCGGCTAAAGGCGCAACAGTAAATTCTTCTCTGTTTACGTCTTCGAATGCCAACACATCCCACATTGTAGTCTCACCAATCCTTAAAATGTGCTTACTGATATTGTGTTATTCTGTATTACTTGTATTGCACGCGTTAAATTGGTCCACTTATCGAGATAAATAAACAAATAAGTAATTAAATAAATGAATAGAGAATAAAGCCCTTTGAAGCTTTCTTGGGAACTACTGATGGAAGGGTCTACTACGACCCGATGGCGCCAGGGAAGCTACATTACCGGTCTAGTTTAAACACGGAATCCCGGCACCGCAAAAATCTCAGGATGTACCTCAGGATAGTTCGACATCTAGTGCGACTTTCTGCGACTTCCACACTTTACATACTTCTGTGTACTTCAGTGCAGGAAAAAACGTAAAGTCACTTTCAAAAAATGCAGCTCTCACGGATGTTCTTCCTCAGGATACTACAGTCCAGAAAATGGAAAAATAAGCAAGGATCGGCTGGAGGACGAGATCTGCCATTTTGCTACGAGAACAATTGTCCGAACACCATTAAGTGAGCCACGAAATCCTGAAAAAAAGTATAAGAACGAGGGAAACCAGCAAGAAATTTTCACAAGTACGAGAATAATCGGCGAGCGATGTTGATATAGTCGTTTTCGGACCAAAAAGTCTAGACGAGAGCAAATTAGGAAGGGTTACGGAAATTGTCAAGGAAAAGCTGGCAAAAAATTTATGGCGCGATGCCAAAACATGGATGGATTGAAATTGTAATTTACAGCGGACATCGATGACGTTGACCCCTCTGCTGCCTCAAAAAGCACGCGGCACAACCGCGCCGCTCGAGCAGGAGTCCCCTGCAGGACCACAAACTATGTGGTGCTCTTGACAGTTAAATAGTTCTCTTATCAGGTAAAATCAAATGTGGTGAACAACAATCAAGAAAACCCAGATTTGCCCTGTGGTGGTGGTGACGATTCCATCGTTAGCGTCGCGGTCGCGCCGCGTGTTTTTCGAAGTCGCGGAGTCGCCACCGCTATCGACGCCCACTGTATTTATTTATTTATTTATTTAATATTACACTATTAATCATTTAATAGTGAGGTGCGCCAATCAACCAGCACCATGAAAAGACAGGAGTTCAGCAACTATAATATTACCGAGTATGATCAATCACAAATGGAAAAGCGTAGCCAATGGGACAGTAGAGAAGCCATGGTGGAAGGAAAAATTTGTTAGAATAGCATTGTGACTATAAATCGATTGAACTGATAAAAAATGGATGGATTTTTCCAGATTTTGCATGACTTTCCCAGAGACAAGGGAGAAGAAAGAAGGAGACGTTCTCGTCCATTCACTTGTTTGTTTAGTCAGTATGCTTGGAAGAATCTAAAAAAACGCTAAACCCGAGAGATGAACCGCAAGCCGCATTGGGTAAAAGGGTAGATGGGAAGATTGAGTATACAAAAAGATCATTACGTATTTGATTACGAGAGGAGAACTAGACAGCGAGCGTCCGAAATTCAGAAAATTTGCGGCTATAAATCCAGTGAAAGACAAAATTCAATAGTACAGCAAATAAATAAACAAAAAAGTACCATAAAACCTACACGTCACCTAAAGTGACGTAAAAACGAAATTCAATTAAAATGTTAATTCCACACGAGTGCAAGTGACCTAACACGTGACCCAAGGACAAGATCATTCTGAGAAGAAAAAAAAACGATATGAAGGAGGAAGAGATCCAATTCGCAGGTCAACGTGACTGGGGGAAAGGTTTGATTTGATTGAAATCCGAGAAAGGGCACTTTGAGAATGTAAGAAATTGGCTGGGTCAACGTCATGAGCCATAGACCCGGTTCACTAGATGCTTGACAACTGCAAATGGGGCATATTCCAAGTACTGCCCAAGGATTGCTAGTCCAGGAAATGAAATCCAGAACGTTTTTTAGCAGAGAAGGCACGAACCAGTTCAACTAGGAGAAATGAAAAAATATAAGTAAACGAAATAACATTCTATCATGACTTTTCTGTTGTTTTTCGACATAAATTACAATTATGCTGAATAACTTTCGTTTACTATCGACACTCGGACTTGGCATGGCACCAAGGCGACCGCGTCGCAACCGCGCGCATCGCGATTGCGTTGCGGGCGCTGTGTCTATAACTTTGCTCAAGAGCGAAAAAGGTGGCTACTGTGATATCAAGGATTTGTCATGAGTCAAGGGACGGTTTCACTGTGCGAGGTGCATAAATTCATTTTGAGTGCAATTTTTAGGCAGATTTTGAACCCGAAGACAGCCGTGCGCCATTATTGCGTTGCGGCCACTAGGTCCAAAACTTCGAAAGAGATCATAGATGGTTTTTACTGCGATATCGATTAGATGCAACCTAAAATCGTACTTGTCTCTAGCGAACGAATAGCGAATTTTGATCAGAACACGGCTCAGATTATCAGCATATGAGATTTCGTTGTTCTGTTTTTTTTTCGAATTTTGACCTGTTTCTGTTCTGTTTGAATGTTCGGTACTTTTTTAAATTACGGAGCACCTTCGAGTGCATGAAATAAATAAATATCAAATAGATGTACGTTCCATTGGCGGATGTCCCTCCTCTACTTTGAATAAACAGTAAGTTATCGCAGCTAGAAAAGCAAAAGGGGAAGAACGGCTAGCGCAGTATAGTATAAACACACCCGTAAGGTTCCTAGTATCACCCTGGCGTTACGTAATACTGCACAACAACAATTCGTCTACAGATCTCATGAATGGTAACAAATGACTGGTGACGAAGGTGCTGAGAAGAGGAAGCGCTTGCATCTCCTCTTCTGCTGTCTCCTTCCACCTAGTGATCTCCGAAATAACACAGCTACCTCAGGAATTTGAGATTCATAGCATTTTGCATGTCTGCCCATTCGTGAACAACACCTCATCAAAAGCACATTCAGATGTGCAGCCGACGACATTACGCTCCATGGTCATCGAGTGCTGCTGAGATGTTTTTCATTCGGATCGAATGCTTCAAGAGGGAGGTGCCGACGTTGTGTGACATCTATCGGAACGTGCGTCGAGATGTGCGTACGCTTTTAATTATTTATTTGTTTATTTCGGCGGCGTCGACTTAATTCAGAGCACCAGATCAGACGGAAAAAAATTGTCGGACAGCTGACAACTCATGGAACTCATTAGGCGAGCGCAATCAGCGGTTTTTGGGGGGCGGTGGAGGATCATATACGTCCCGGTTTTCATCTCAGAACAACTGTTTACAGGATAAATGAGAAAAATCTATCCCAATACGTGAGACGCACAAGTTTTATGTGAGGCTACCAAGGCGTACGCGACGCGACCGCGCCGCACTTACAAGCCACTTGCATCTAGATTGCTCCCTAAATTCGATTCATTAAATATCATCGGTGGCCATCTGCTTACACTTTGCCAGTTCCGATAGCTTTCATCTGTCAAACCCGAGCTCGAAAAAAAAACTTGTTTACTTCTTCGCAACACTGCCCAGACCTTGGAATGCTGCAACCGCGACGCGCATCCGAATCGACCAATCACAGCCCAGCAAAGTACCTTTGGCGCGCGGCCTTTCCAAAGAACTCCCATCAAATAAAAACATAACAAAAATGAGGAGAAAGAACAACAAGAGGGAATTGTGGCCTTTAAACAAATCACATTTACTAGCCGTTCCCCCCCCCCCCCATCACTCCACCCCT
>JARK01001363.1:1358647-1371822 GCA_000688135.1 Ancylostoma ceylanicum | reverse complement strand
GAGAAGTTTTCGTTCCCCTGAAAAAATTTCAACGAATTAAGAGACTGCGTATGTTTGACGCACGCACGCATGTCATGTTCATCCTCTTGTAGTCGGGAGTTAAAGCATGATGCAAAAAAATGGCATGCAAGTTCCAAGGTAATTAGGCTTCTTACAATTAGCTATAATTCAAGCATTTCTGGACAAATTATATTACCAAGGAAAGAGTACATTATTCATCTCTGGTTGCTTATCTTTGTCTTCATCACTTTCATTTTTCATTTATTTACTTTTTATGAACAGCTTAACCTATCACACCTACTAAAACCCCATGTTTTAGCCACGCCCCCTACCTTTCCTTATTCACACCTGCCATTGTCGCACTAATTTTCTACTAGTCCAGACAAGTGCTCAATGTAACCGACATATTTCTCGGCAATTTATTTTTACACGATGAATCGCTGATTTCTATGGGAAGTTTGCGTCATCTGCAGCACCCATGTCTGATTAGTTCATTCTGAGCAAATGAAGAACATTTCTTTGCACTTTACAATGTAGATGCAGTACGAGTTTAGGCATAGTGTAAGGATTTCGGTGGTGAAGGGCTTGAGTGGAGCAGTTTCCGTCAGAACAAGGCATATAAATTTATGGCAGTTGAGGAGTGATCAGATAGCTTGGAACTGTTATCCACTTAAGATTAGGGGATGATCTAGAAGTCTCTGATCGGTGTTTGCTATGGATTATTTGTTTATTTATTTATTTGAATACACCCTAAGGTGTGCCAGACAAGACAGATATTGAAAGAAGCAACATGAACGCATATCTTGGTCACAAAAAGAGAAATAAAACGCGTGAAAGGATGTAGAAATCTATATAGTTGATAGAGAGAGGTCCAGAGAACAGCTGAGTGATAAAAGGAGAGCAAGGTTATGGCAACGCATGATATGGATAATAATGCAATTAGGACCCTTCAGGTTGTAAGCTTGGAGGGAGCAACATATGTAAGTGGACTGAGCTTCTACCATTTACATAGAAAACCGGGTGCATTGGCTAGAAAATAAAATCCATTTGACGAAGGAAATATTGATAGTCCTGTAGAAGAGCCTACATAACCAGGTAAAGGAGAGAAAGAAAGAGAAAGATTATGACGACAGCTTCCTCTGTGCAAGCAATACTGTCGTTTTCCTTTTCTTTATATTCAGTGACTTTCGTTGTTTACTGTAATATTAAATAATTAATTATAATCATTTTAGAAACAATGATAGAAGCAAACAATAAAAAATATACGAATACAGAGTTTGAATTTATTTTGTAAGGAAATTTCGAAAATTTGGCGACCCGTTCTCAAAAGAGTGCCTCCCTTGCTCCTCCCTCCAACCTCATGCGTCCGTAGGCGCCTCTTGGAGAGAGATATCCACTATGATAGCACTAAGTCGGAACATGGGTGATATTCTACTCTAGACGTGGGCTTGGACGAGTCAGTGAGGCAATATGGTGAACTCTGGGCCAAGAGGAGTCCTCTTAGTCGTTTCTTATGAGCCATGGCACATCCTTCTAGAAGTTTCTGGAAAGAGACTTCCAACAGCGCACACTCCAAGCTCTCCGAGCTCAACTAAAAGTAGCAGTTCTACTCAATATGCTCCGTCCAGAACAACCTCAAAGGAAGTAGAAAATATCGCCATGCAAAAATAGCCGCAACAGGGAAATTCAAATAAGTGGGTAATCAGCTTCAATAACAAATCGCTATAGCGCACGAAATCCCGTCACATTATGGCAAGAAAACACAATTTTCGAGGCCAGAGTAAACTAAGTGTCAATCATCACGCTATGGCAGAAGAATGGACGCCTAGTTTTTGTGAAGAGGGAAAACGAGAGAGTTCTGGAACCTACTGGATTTACTCTGACATAAATTAATGGATAAGACTCTTTTTCTCCAAATGAAATTTTTTAATTGATGGATGTCATTCATTTAGTCAAATGCAGCCTTTAGGGTATGCTCCGGAAGCAAGTGTAATTCCAAAAGTGATCTTACAGTTATGAAACACCGCAACAGGAACGAGACATCCAAAACGTGGCCAAAACAGGATGACGACCGTTGGATACAAAAAATGTGATCTATAGGGTTTTTTTTCATAAGAAAAATAAAAATTGAGGGTGATTTGACGTGTGAGTGCCTGTAACTACTGTGGTATAGCACTCACCCGCAGTCGCAACAGCAAATGCCTGCAATGCAGCAACAGTAAGAAATTCATGGACTTTCACTGAAGACAGATGTCCTTGGAGCAATGAATAGTGGATAGTGCTGCCAGTGAAGAGCGTCCGACGGACTGTTTATCAAAAGAGTGCACTCGGCCATGAGGCACACTCATCAACAAAGATGACGAACTGATCCGTTTTTCTGTCGTAAGCGCAGCAGCTCCAGCTTAGGTGACTCAGCTGATCCAAGCATTATCTAAGATATCCCGCATATCTATCAGTACTAAGTACGTATGTAACTAAGGAGATAAGATCAACTTGATGCGCGCAGTAATGCCAGAGTTGCTCGATTTTATTCGTTCAACGGTGGATACTGGAATTTTTTCAGGAATCGAAAATGAAAAAAGAAGTATTTTGGGCCTGTCTAAAGAGTGCAAGAACAAATAGCCGTAATCAAACCTTCTCAGTAACTAATGATTTCCTATTGTTCCTATCGCTAGGATAGCTGTCTAATATATGTACTTGGAACCGAATGGAAACCTTTCAATAAGGAACCGAATGGAAACCTTTCGATAACTTGATAAACTACTTAGGAGACAATTGGAACATCCAGATATTGGAAAATGAGAGAGCCCCACGGCTCTCCCTGTCTTTCATGCAACATAGTATTGGTCGCTAATGTAAGGACATCTGAATTTTCGTTTATTCGGAATCTTTGATTTTCGAAAGACAAAATATTCGGCTTCGAATGAATGCAAAATTCGAGTGTTCTAACATTAGAGCCCACTATAGTGCATTATGAAAATCAAGAACACCCTTGGAGTTTTGTCACTCTAAAGTATCGGAAAGTTATTACTGATTCCTGGTCTGTTAATTGAAGTAGCAAAACTATTCGATATCCGAACCTTAGGTAATAAATTTCCATACCACTTGTAAAAAGATGTTCTAGTAGAAGCGTTAGACCACGAATGAAAATCCAGCTAACCTACGGGGACAAAGGACGGTTACAAGGTGAATAACGCAATGTGGCAACAAAACTCTACATCAGTTGACGTAAAAGAGCAATAAAGGAACTGTCGGGCAATCTGTAGATCCTCATGGATTCAAGAACTTCTGAAAAAAAATTCAAATGAATCATAAGAAGGTAGCATGTGGCGGGTTTTGTTCGGTTTTCTCCAGGCTTGGGAGGATCCTAAGGAAAATAGGAGGAGCATCATGCATTACTAAGATTACCCAAGGTAAGCGTGTTAGCACCGCACAAAATTACTCGTCGTCAACAACGACCTGGGAGCATCATTGATATTACCCAGTATGAATGCGTTAACGCCCGTGCTAACGATGCGTAAATCTGTGTGGTATTGACGCGTTCACCCAGGGTAATCTCAGTGAGGGATGTGGTCTAAGGATGTCAATGCAATTACCCTGGGTAAACTCAATGAACCATCCAGGCCCAGATTACAAAGGTTTTGTTGAGAACTGCCTCAGAACGATTGCACGAGGCTGTAGAATGGTATAGTGAGCAAATACCGGCTGAGGTTCTCACACTGAAGGCTAGATATACATTGTTGCCGTGCGATAAAGAATGTAAACAAAATATGAACGAGAAACAATAAACACCTGTGGTAATGTTTGGCTTTTGAATTGTAGAACTTGATAGTCACGTTTCACCGAAGTTCGTGGGAGCCCTTTACGAGGAACTCATGACCAATTTTATCCTAGATGGGCTATGAAAGGGCAATAAAACGTTTTTCCTTCTGCGAGGGGGACAGAGTTGAAAGACTAAAGTATCCATTGCCAGTGCGGGTTTCCTTTTCAGTGCGGAACTTAATCAAGTGTAATGAGTTCCATATATTTATAGGATGCCTACGTATCTTTTATTTCCCGGCATGACATCAGGAATGTGGCGATTCACATGAAAATTTCTCAGAGTTATTTCCAGTCCTCGGAATTCCCAAAGTTCAGTGGAGCAAGTGCCCAATACGGGCAGGGATAGCATGATAATATTCACTAGCTGGTTTTCCAGAATAAGCAGGATAAAATGGGCAGGACAGAAATGAAGAGCTTGTGTCCACGAGACAAAAAAAGGCCTCTACGTAGGTGGCAAGATTTCGTAAAGGTGATGTGCGGTCCTAGATGGATTCAAGATGCAGAAAAAAACTGTTGTAGTCAGCATAATTTAGGCGATTTAACCATACATTCACATACATACAGTGGGCGTCATTGGCGGTGACCCGTCTGCGGCCTCAAAAAGCACGCGGCGCGACCGCACCGCTCACGCTAGAACCGTCGCCGCAGTGGCTTATCTGGGTTTTCTTGATAGTTGTTCATCATATTTGATGATAACTAACAAGAAAACTAACAGACTATCAAGAAAATTCCATAATTTGACGTCCCAGAGAGGGTTCTCGCTCGAGCGGCACGGTCGCGCCGCGTTCTGTTCGAGGCCGCAGACGGGTCACCGCCATTGACGCCCACTGTAGATGGAAATTTCTCATCGGGACCCTTCTTGGGTTCTAAATCCCTGTGGCAAGTGAGCGAAATCACCCCTCCTTCAGGGCTAAACTGTGATCATTGCGGGACTTTGAGTTATGTTTTTCTATGTATACAGTCCAAAAGAACATTTTGACCGGACAACTCGTCCATCTAAAGGGCATTCAAGGAAAAGTGTGCTAGGAAGCTCGACCGAGGCGTAGAATGATGCCGAAATCGGATATGCCTATTAATTAGGCGCACGACGCTCGTGCGCACACACACGCACAGACTGAGACGAGTGCCAACTCTCACTAGTCGGCTGTGCTCACCACAGTGAACATGAACTAATGTGACAGATGACCGAACCTCACGGCACGTCTAATAATGCTCAGAGATGTGATATCGCAGGAGAGCAAATGTAGATTCGGAGCGTCACATGACGGATTTTCAAGAGGGGAAGGGACTCGGGCGATTATTGGCCTACTATATGCTTGTATTTTTCTCGCTTTTCGGACAATTGCTAGCCGAATGTGCCAATTGAAATTCTAGAAAGCGTCCGGGGATGCTCTCGTAAGTCTATCATATGAAGGGCAATATCCTAATAATAGCCCTGATATAAAATTCTCATTCCATCTAAACCATGATCTGAAATTTACTACAAAGTGACTGGTAAACAACATACTATGAATATCTGCAATCTGGCGTATTGGACGTTTCATTTTCATTTTTCATTTTATTTCCAGTCATTAACGCATTTGACAGGATGGAAGGGAAAGGATGTAGACTGTGGAAAGATGGTTATGATACGTTGAGGTCCCCAAACTACCACATTACTTACCCAACATTTTTGCAGCGGCCAGCGAGCCTACGGGCGGAGGCTAGCTGACCAAACCGCGACTTGCGTAAATTCGCATATTTGGGGAGGATCAAAGAATGAAAAAAGGAAGGAGGAGGATGTCAAAATGTTTACCCTGGGTAATATCTGTCGCATGAGGTCTCTGGAAGACAGCTTCCTCACAAAGATATGAATCTGAAACCACCACTAAGCTTAACGGATGGCGAGCTTGACAAATTCAAACAACAGACCAGAGATGCCTTGCTTTTGCCTTCTTACAGCTCTGGAGGACCGAATGCGCAGAGCAAAGTGCCTTTCTAAGAACGGCTTTCCCGAAAAAGGCACTGGGAATGATTTACCAACTTGCATAAATAATTGAAATCAGCTTCTGCTTTGAGTGAACTCAGAATTATCTGGGCTTCACTCAGATCCATCGCACAATGGAATAAAATGTTGTAAAACGAATGCCATAACGATGGACACTAGGTAAAGATTGGGTGTTCCGTCCGGTTTCAGGGTATGCCTGGCATTTACCCTATACAGGAGGGGGGGGACATAAGTCATTGTACAACGTTTGCTCATGAACGTCAATCAGAACAGCTTCAAAGAATCTTGAAGTTAAAAATGGGTTCTCCAGGAGGGTATCGCTTCGTAGCTGTTGAATCAGAACAGAATTTTGGAAGAAGTAGGCTGATGTGGCAATTTTTTCATGTAAAATCCACCAAACCTTCAAGGATGGTTTTGGTGCTTAGATGCAAACCAAATCAAGGGGGTGCTTCGTATTTCCTAAGATGCCCAGGGTCTCCCATAAAAGTGGATCACACGAAACATATGAGCGAGAAACTAAGGCTGCTCCATGGTTTCAGTGATGGTCAATTTTCAGCAAATTTCCTTGTGAGAAATTTTTCTACAGGAGGACAGTACAGCAGCTAAAATTGGACATGATCTGAAAACTGGAATAAAAGTGCCATAAACTGTTGTGCATTTCAACAAATAGGCCCGAATATATGCCAATTGCGCTCCTCTGAACCTAGACCAGTTTTCTCGAGTCAAATTAACTCTACTTTTCAGGTGCAGCGCATCGGGAATGAAGTGAATTTTTGAGGGAACTATAAAGCGCTCAAAGGGAACGGTTTCATCAACTCTTCGCTTTCTAGAGGCAGCATGAATCACTGAGATTACCTAGGGCAATATACTGTCACCATAAATATTAACCAACGCGTCTACACTAGGTAATCTCATTGATGGATCCAGGTCCAAGCTCTGACGAAGGCAAGTTACCCAAAACTTTGGCCGAACAGAGAAATGTATCCATCTGAGTTACGGCTCAGAAGATACCAGACAAGAAGTAAAGAGAGCGTTAATGAATCAGCAGATGTGCATCTGCATGTTACACATCAGACAGATGATGTCAGATGATGTTAGACGTACTCATAGCAAATGGACAAACAGTAAACAAGGAAGACTTTGACAGCTGAATTGCTTAGCGAATGAGAAGGATGTCACATGGAGCTAGCTTCTTGGAGAAATTGTGAAGTTTTGTTAGGGTGAGGTAGGAATTGATTTGAATGCAGTCCTAGCTTGCTAGAAAAAAATGGTAATTGAACAAATAACATAATAAACTAAAAAGGTTTGTACATTTAATGGAAAATGAGTGCTTCATACTCGACAACCTATAATAATAACTCCCCATCAAAATTGGTTATTCTATATTGCATCCCTGGTAAGCGAATATTGCTCATTTGTTGGTAAACATTATTCTGATCAAATGTGATGAATTTGATAAATTGTTAAATAAACATTATGAATTCAGATGAATCAGCCAAGCCACTATATAAATGTGGATCTCTCCGGAATTCTAGGATTTCTGCAGGGGAAATGTCCATCGCCAGACTATAGGAGAAGAGAAAGCGTGAAGCGTACTCTGAGCAGTTTTTTCTGCTCCTTCAATAATGCAACCCCCCCACATGAGTCAAGAGCCTACGGCTACAAACAAGATTTGCATGCATTAATCTCTGAACGAACACTGACAGCAGCACGGCTGCGCTCGCTCGGCTTTTGCCTTCTGGCGGCTCCTCGTAATCGAGTTGGATATGATGGAATGGCGTTAATCGCATTAGTGGAGGCATGCGGAGATGAGAAGTTCGAGAATCGTGAAGCGACATGGCAACATGAAGATAAGGAGATTTCTCAGTAGCTTAGGGGAGAAAATTTGGGGCTGAATAAAAAATGGAAAGTCAGACCTCCCTATTCTAATAGAAGCTGGCCAAGCTGCTGTGAATACCACTTCTTTACTTTTTTTGTCCTTATCCAAACACAAGTGCTCTGTGTTTCATTTGGGGAAAGCTAACAGGTAAAAAATGCATCTTATTGACAATTTACCACTCAGGAATATGAGTGAAGTACGTGACCTCGGATTTCTGTTGAATACGAGTTTATGTTTCAGTTCTCATTGTCATGCTTTGGCTAATAGAGCTGAGCGCCGCTTTAACCAGCTTTTTAGGGCCTTACTCACCAAAGATCCGATTGTTTTAATGAAAGCATATAAAACCTTTGTCAGACCGATGCTAGAATATGGTACTGTTGTGTTCTCCCTACATAAAAAGAAACGGGAAAACTTTTGTTAGAGCTCTAGGGTATAACTACAACGCTATACCTAGAGGAGTCATCAGAAATAAAATGCTTAATCTGGATTCGTTACTTGCAAGGAGACGCAAAGCCGACCTTATCACAGTAAAGAAAATCATTGCGGGGAAAATCCATCTCAACTGTGAGGAGTTTTCCACATTTCTACCTTCTATTACCAGAGGAACCTATTTCAAACTCTACTTGCGCAAACCTAAATCAACCTGCAGGGAAAATTTTTTCGCACACAGAGCGGGGCTTGAGTATGCGAAGTCGGATAAATTATCTTAAACCTGTTGTTGGTAGTATCAAAAATCTTCTTCATCATGCCTGCCTACCATTACCACTACACTTGGATGTAACTTCTGATTTCCATTCGTCCTATGTCTTGTCTAAAATGTTGTGGTTTTATTGATCAACTCGTTTGTTTTTGTTTTTTTGTTGTTGTTGCCATTCTTCATGTGCATTGCACGTTCAATAAATGTAAATGTAAATCTTTAGTTTCGGCTTGCACAGGCTTTTTTAAGTTTTTTCACTCGTTCTCTTTTTTCGGGGTTTTCAAGAAGAAACTTTGCAACTTTACGCAGAAAAATCGTGCGAAAATCTACCGGAATTATGAAAGGCAAAACCAGGAAACCACTGTGTTATATACGAAGTATCCAAATTCTTGTATAATTAAGAATCATTTGTACTAACTACCATACCAAGGTTTAAAGACACCGGACATGAGCACTATCCCAACTTTGCCGGAAATTATATAGCAAAAATCTTTCCTAGTTCCGGAACCTCTCTGATATCCCAGATTTCCGTGGCGGATATGCAGCTCACATGAATGGAACCGCAATCATGTTCGCCTAATTACACGAAGCATTTCTTTCATGCAGGTGGAATCGGAGCCACTCACATGAGCTTTAATGATTGCTGCCCTTGTACGGATCGAAAACCTTCTTGGTCACGGAGTGGTTATTCACACTTGTTGAGCCAACATCCTCGAAATTAGGAGTACAAGCAGAAGTGCACGAACATACTTGTAAGATCACAAGAGCTTGAATTCCGGACAACATGTTCAGAGACCACTGAGCACTGCGGGTGGGGGACGTGGGAAAGGCGTGAAACTACGATCAACGATGTTTACCCTGAGTAGTTGTCCTATAGATTACGTACTGTTAGTAGACGCAGGAAATGGAAGTTAGTTTGCAACCCTGGGCCGGCATGCATCATTGAAAAAGTAGGTAATCCGCTACTCGTGGGCAGAGTTACCCACGGTAAACCCTCAGATAAAGACAAGTTTTCGATTCATGGACGTCTAGGCGGCATGGGTTCACATGCATCGTTGAGATTACCCAGGGTAAATGTGTTGGCGATGAGGCGATGGCAGTGACGATGAGCAGATTTGTGAGATGTTTATACATTTTCCCTGGGTAATCTCAATGATGCATCAAAGCCCAGGGTGGTGTTACCCACTGGTTACGGAAAAAATGCGAGTACAAATGCGGACCTTGTGCAGAGCGAGGACTGGGTTCTTGTGCTTCTGAATCCTAGCCCAGGAGGCGGAGCTTGCAGTCTACAGGGCTCCTTGGTCCAATGAGCAACATGTTCTAGCCAATATGACCATTTACGGTCTTTCTAATGTCTAGGGCCACATGAATAATTGAGATTACCCAAGGTAAGCATGTTGACGGCCCACAAGTTTACTCATCATTAGCACGGGATATCAACACGTTTACCCTAGGTAATCTCATTGATCATTCGTCCAGGCCGTGGGCGTTGCCTACGATAATATGCAAATTACAGTAACTAATTACAGTATGCTAGAGTTGAGCCTATGCTCATGGCTTTATCCGCTGGTCAACTACCCTTAGTGAGAACCGAACCAGGGAAAAATTGTTGACTGAGAGCCACAGGCGCGACCTTTCTATCACTTCCAGGCTTCCCGAGAAACCATTCACGTCGGAATGTCAGCTCGTAAACAAAAGGGCCGGCAATCAGCCCGGAAAGAGCAAAAGTATGACAAAGAAAGGTGTTATCACGAGGCAGAAGCATAAAGATCAGAGAATGCAAGGATTATCAAACCAGGAAGGGTCAGTTGCAGGCAAATTGTCCTTATCATGGGATTCTGCACTCTATTTTGCAGTTGAAAACAGAAAGGAGCAAAGAACAGCGCTAAAATTGGCGCGATAATGAGAAAAACATGCGAAAAATTGCACGAGAGGGAGTAATCCGACGTGGATTTGCCGGCCCGCGACGTGTCCAAACAACGTGAAGCAGCTTAGGTGATGAATAATTATGCGGTTGTGCGAGCCAGCCCCGGAGAAGGCCCTATGAGGCGGAGAAGGTGTGCTGCGGGTGTGGCGTGTGTGTGTGTGAGCGAGAGTGCGTGCGTCTAGAATTACTTCAGCGACACTTCAGATTTCCGGACTACTCCTGGCCGAGGTCAAAGTCCGCAGCGAAACGCCGGCGCGCGAGATTTGAAATATTAATGGCGTGTTTTATAGTAATCCGATGCTCGCGCTGATCGTGTGTGGGTGGCTCAGGAAGAATGAGGCTTGTCTTGTGACGGCCGGAAAGGACTTCGCAGCTGATATGAAGTTAATATCATATAATACGTAAGCTTGGGAAGCTACAAGCATAATAAACATGGCAAGGATTTCCGGTGTCGTACGTAATATTCTGCCCGTATAAAAATCTGCCCACTATGCGCGATTCTCCGCACAGGACGCACTATGTATCCTTACGAAACCCAGGTCATCGTGGGAAATTTTCACCGACAAAGACGGACTCATGTGAAACTCCAGTTATGGATGCAGCACCTTATCATATTTCTCACATCACACTTAACCTTCGTCATCAGTCATGTCATTTTTCCATTTTTCACAAACGAGTGAAACTGATTTGAATATTTTTCGTTTATTTTTTGAGATTGTGCTACTCAGTTACATTGACAAACGGACGTAAGTAGGAGGAGTTTCCCATGCGTCGTGCTTCGTTTGTAGGAAATTCGCGTATTGGGCAGAATTTTACGCATGTAATAATCTGTTGGGCAGAGTATTATACACTGCACCAACGAAACCAGGCTAGTAAACCAACTTTCGTGTCCTGCTGCTCCTACCATTATGTAGTCTATGCCATAACCAGTAACGCTAACCGTCGTTGGTCTGCTCGATCATCGCTTCATGAATCACGACCCTCATGAAATACGTAGGTCTGGTAGAGCGTAGCGAGGAAGAAAGGAAAGGAAGACGAGGTAATGACCACTTTTGGAGAAAGCTTCCTATTATTGCTTATCCACTCACTACAATAGAGGTGGCGCCTGCAAAAAAATTCTAAGAATGGGTGAGGACAGATTTGCTCCCCCCCCCTCCAAGGACCGCATCCATAATTGTGATTACCCTGGGTAAACGCGCTAGCACCACATAAATTTGCGACTCATCAAATCGTCATTAACATGAGCGTCAACATGCTCACCATGGGGAACCTCAATGATACATCCAGACCCAGTTATGGCCGGACAATGAAAGTCATCTTAGTCGGGTTTTCAAGGAATATTTGAATTTATATGTGCATGTATGGGCGCGTGTGGCGCAGTGGTAAGAGGCTTGCTGCGCACGCATACGGTCGATGGTTCGATCGCGCGCCCACGGCCAACCAAACCGCCCATCCCTCCGGGGTCGGTAAATTAGTACCAGAGGAGTCTGGGAGGATGAAGCACTGACTTGGTTCATCGGATGCCCCCCGCAAGTCACTGTATAGGGCACATACGCATTCAAGGCCTCTACGGTGCTCAGATGAAGTCGAATGCATGGTGACGAGATTGATCAACGCGACCACTTTATCTTTTATCCTTCATGTGCAATAGGTTGGTGCCAAGAAGCACGACTAAAGAGCTTGCAGATGACTTCCCATTTTTACTGATAATACTTCGTACACACTCTTTGACTGCTCTCTATTCACTAGTGGTGGGGATTAGGAGAGCGCAGAACGTCTGCTCAACTACTTCTCAACCAGAGATCCATGCTTTGACTTGCTACCTCCTCTGAATTAAGAATGCGTTTTGCTGGAGGCTCCTAGTATACAGAGATAGAGTATGTAGAGATGTTGAGAGGTTTTTCTCGCGAGAAATCCACTAAATCTTCAACGACAGCTGTACATATGCGCAGATGAGCCTCGATGCGTAAGGAGAGCTCATCCAATCATTTTCGTGGTTTTTCACGCAATTGGGGCATATGAAAAATGATACGGATAAACTACGGCTACTCCATGCTGCGAGTGATTGCCAATTTTCACGCTACTTGTGTTGGGACATTTTTATCACACAAGAACAGGATAGTGACCAGTAGGCGGATACCACGGAGAGGTGCTTAGAGCCGTTGTGAAAAGCTGCTTTTTTTGCTGTTTCGCTCGGAATATGCGGGCGGAATCAGTGCATTTGGCGGCCCCAAAAATCTCCAATAGAGTTTGCGCCAAAAATTTTCTTATCACGTCCGTCAGAAGTGGTCTAAATACAGAACCATTAAATGGTTTTTGACCTGGGTGAAAACACGTCACCGCAGCAGAGAAATAAACCAGCAAACGAGCGACAGTAACTAACTTATGCCCCTATACAACAACATGGAGCCCTGCCTAGATATACAGGAGTACTGCTTTAATATTGTTCAGAAGATGTTCATCCAGACATCTGGATGGCAGAGCTCATCAGAGATAACTTATGGAGTCTCTACTAGGATTCAACGACGATGTTGAAATCGCAAATATTTTTCATTTAATTATTTATTAGTTATCCTGGAGACTCGCCATAACTTTCTTTCACTGTGATAGAAAGAAACGTAATCAACATAAAGCGGTAACAGTCGGATAAAAATAATATACTTATGCGTGAGTAATATAAGTATACGTGAATCTTGAAGAGTGCAGAGGGAACGCATTCCAAACAGCGTCACGTGTCGACTTCAAAGCCTAAAGTCACCTCCCACCTCTTTCATTGTTTTTATGTTCATATTCATCATCAACTTTTCGTATCTTAGCCTCCAAAGAAGATTCCGTTCTAATTTAAGTTACTGGAGAGGGGGGG
>JARK01001363.1:1339022-1354019 GCA_000688135.1 Ancylostoma ceylanicum | reverse complement strand
GGGGGGGGCGCGCGCCCCCCCCGAGAATGGGTCGCCAAATTTTTGAAATTACTTTACAATACAAATAAAAATCTTGTATTAGTTTATTTTTATTTGTTTATTTTTATTATTATTTTTTAAATATTGATTATTTATTATTTATTATTAAGGTAGGTATGGTAAAGCACAATGGAAATATAAAAATATACAGTGCTGGCTAAAGTATAGCCTCTTCCACTTTCCTCGGTAACTCCTATTAACGTGAAGCTCAGGTTTTATGATATTAACGTGAAGGCTTTGTAGGTATCACAATATGATGAAAGCTCTGGGAAAATCTACAATGTTAACTGATTTTCTGGAAATTTCTCACGCGCGCCGGCTGATCGCAGATTTTTGCAGAAAGAAGCAGCTTTGCGTTTGTTTCTGGATGTCTGGTTTTCTAGAAATTTACCTTTGATCGTTAACCGTGAAAACCTTACAGAGGACTCAATGGACATGCTCAAAAAGGCTGTTCACGTGAACTATGCGGACTCAAACGAGTACAGATAATCCAGAGAAGCTGGAACTCATGAGGCGCAAATTCCAAGTACTCCTCTACGTAGTCTGTTGATTGGATTGGAAGTTACCAACGCCAACTAAAGCGTTACCCTGACGCTTAAGCTCATCACAGAAATTAAAAGCAATGAAGAGTATATATGTATGTGCGCCTCAAAATCCTACAATCCCCTGTAGTCCGACGTAAATCCTCGGATTTTAAGTGCAACACAACGAGAATGACCTCAGGAACGGATTGTTGAAGTACTCCAGGTCACTAAACACAAACTCGCTTAAGATACAGGCGAAAAGAGGAGTATAATGGTGCATAAGCAGGTTCTCAAAGCTGATCAAGAGTAATGTATAAGTAATAAGTTCTAAGAATTCGTCATCAAACTGAACACTATCCTGTTACCCTCACGTATTAGAGGGGTACAATGAACCAAATACAAAGTACAACGAGGATCGTAGAGAGTAATAACAATTTTAAGAAGATTTGCGGTAATGGGGGCAATAATAATTGGGCCCAGGATCAGCTGTCCTACATGGCTTAGGAGCGCCAGTTCTAAATGGACAACAAAAGTTGGTAAGTGGGCTCGTCTGACGCTCTCGTATCATAAAGAATTTTTGGCATACGATAGGAAATGAATTCTAGTAGAATAACAAGTCAGAAGTGTGATTGGACCTCTGCCTACAAGGATTTTTAGCCAACATATGCAGCATAGAAGACTGTAGAGATGGAGCTGTATGAGTGGTTGATTTAACCTGACCAATCGCAGAGCTCGTGCACATCGTTCAAGTCTTGTGAAAAAAATATTGCGCTGACTGAGCGAATCTAGCGAGTATACAGCAGTTTTGGCTATAAGCTACATTTATGCGACATCTTCCTGGAGAACAGATCTTGATCTGGGTGATTCTCACCCATAGGAATTTGACTTATGCACACGGTTAGTAGAATTGACCTGTGAGAGATAAGCCTATTGGAAGACTCTCCACGAATAGATAGAATTGCAAGAATCACAGCAAGCCCCTGGATATCCTCTGTGGGACTAGCAATTGGTTGTAGAAGCATTCTTGATAAGAAAGCAGGACATCGGACGCTTACTGGATCAGCTTACTTGTGATTCGACATTTTCTAGTCTTGCCTCAGCAGGACCGTATCCAGCTCAATTTATGGATGTTGCCAGAACAGTTTGATAGCTTATGGTTGCCTGGCTAGGCTATGGGAAATGCCCGACCAAATCATGGCTATGGCCTGGTGATTTTCGTGGTCGCCTTGCTTAATTCCTGACGGTGTGAAGAGATCTAGAGCTGAAGCTTAGGACAGATGGATGTGCCCCTAGGATTTCCCATAGAGCGTCAAAAATCGAGCGGCTTTTAATCAGGAAGGATTATCTTCATGTTGACATTCGAGTACGCAGCACGATTAAGAGACACTCGCTATTGGCCATCTTGTGGGTTCATGACGAGGAGCGACACATTATCAAGAATTGGCTGGCGCCCAAGAAACCAGCAAGGCTTGTAAAGGTTTGTTTCATGGAGTTCTAAACGTTCACATTGTAGGGCGAGGTGGGGGGCAAATCCCTTATTGTCTTAGTTTTAGTTCGACTCCTGCGTCTTTACCTGGGCTAAGATTCAAATAGAGTTTCTTAAACGTAAAACTAAGCGAAACCAGGTTAGCAAAGCAATCTCAGCGTCCTGCGTCCCTTGACGATACATTGTCTATAGGGTAACCTTTAAGGGTAAGCATCTTTGATTTGCGTTAGCGTCTGATGAATACCAGCTCTGAAGTGTATCTGGATGCTATGTTCATTTTTCTGGGAAATGCCACGACGATGCCCAGATGTTGGCGGCAGACTAATCAGATTCTGGGCTTGGGTTTTCTCAACACTTCTTGGGTAGTGCCTAGCCACCAGGGATGAGCGGAATTCCGGTTTTCGGAAGTCGGAAGTCTTTTGATTCTGACGTCATGCAAGCATATAGCTCCTGGGTTTGTGAAGAATTTTTGATATCTTAGTTATGCGAACTCAAAAATAGTGTGCTTGCTTACTCCAAATTTCTTGTATTCCAAGCCTCTCTCAACTTCCGACTTCCGACTTCCGGTCTTACACAGTACTTCCGCTCATCCCTGCTAGCCAATTCAAGGACATTTTGTTTAGATCCGTTAAATGTTCAGGAATTGTGAAATCGTGGAATAGTTCATGTAGGTGTAAGAAAATTCTATACAAATGTGTGAGACAGCTCAAGTATCTCCTTTCAAAGGCACCATTATGGCGGGCTTGAACATCCTACAACAACGAAACCCAGGAACATCCTAGAGAAAGTACTGAAATTGCATTGAGGCCACTCCCAAAATAATTTCTGTCAAAAAGAATGGGATGCTTTGTGGTGAGGGTAGAAATGGGGGAGAGGTTAAGTTCTAATTCTCAAAAGCGCGTGATGGGGGTGGCGAGCAGGATAAAGCTTCACTGAGCGCGATTTGCCTATTTTTAGACGCTTGACTGCAATCTCGGAAAGTAGCCTTCAAATCCCAAGAATGACGCTAGGCAAGTCGATGTTTGGCGCTGAATGACGTCAGCTTCACTTCGAGATGCTAAATATAGTAGCTTTGGGGGAACACCTGACGCCAATATTCAGGGCGCATAAGGTATTAGGCAAACACAGATAGATATGTAAGGTATATGTACAACATTTGTCTGATTATTTTTCTAACACTATCGTCACTGCTGAGAGATAAGTCAGCAAACCAAGTACAATAACTCCCCCCCCCCTCACCCCTACCTTGTATGTATTAATGAAACTATAATATTCACTATGAAGAAGCAATCAGCCGCCAATGAAGAGATTACAAGGGTATTCAGGTATTACGCTTAGCTCATGCAGAGTAATACCCAGGAAAAATCCACTAGGTATCGTATACCTAGGCACTGCAAGGAGCAAATTATTGCTCATCACTAAAAGCAGACTGATTGATGGCGTTAACGAGGAAAATAATAAGGTAGGGTAAAAGCCGAGGAATTAGTGGTCATAAAGGTAAAATAAATCAATCAGATAAGGTGCTCGTTTCCACTGGGCCGAAAAGTCTGCAGGATCGAGGAGCCATTCAAAGCGAGGGCAGGCCAGCTATCAAGAGAGGAGAATCCACGAATAGACGAGGCTTCGAAATTCATCACAAAAACGTCTGATTAATAACCAAAATGGAACTGGTGATAAATCTCCTGACAGATGATTTCATTTCCGATATTGCATTCGTATTTCCTGCATCTGCTTCACGCAAGTAGATGAATAATAGCGGTATGAATCCGTAAAAGCGTGGATCCGAATAAAGGACAGTTGTTCAGAAGAAGCCTTCTTTACCAATCCATTCGGTGTTCACCAAATTTAATCCCCAAAAGTCTGGGGCAAGTCATGACTTGTGATTAGTCACAAGGATTGTTGGTATCCTAGGGAAGTCGGATTAGACTACATTAGACTAGAAGCCAATAGACAGTAAGGCTAATCACGTGAAAGCGGCTTAATGTAGGGTGAATTAAATGTCTCAGCAAGCCTTGAATCCGATGTGATTTGGCAGCTTCTGGCTTACTGCGACACTCCACATAATTAATTCTGTTACTCTGCATCTTCAAAATCCATGCAGAAAGCCTGATTTTCAGGATTGAGACTGTTCAAGAAGCTAAGTTCTCAGAGCTTGTTGATAAAGCAATACAAGCAGTATAGATAATGCGAAAAAAGGGGTAAGGAAAGATTCAAATCTGATTTAATTTTATTGATTCGAATTTGCTGGTGTTTGGCGGAACGATATCCACAAACTATGAATTAACTTGTAGAGGTAAAACGATAGTATTTATGCACACACTAATCGTGAGAGCTCGGAACAACACTAATAAAGAGAAGCCAAGGTCGAGGTAAAAGCGAGAGGGCTGTCTGATTCGCCTACTAAGAGACTGATCCCTAGCTAGCAGCTATAGCGTTTACTAGTATAGCATGCTCAGACAGATAATACTGTCGAGTATAATATCCTTAGCCAGCACATAGAACCGAAGTTCGTGGGTGAATCAGCCCTGATAGGATTGGTATTCGTGCTACTTGTGACGCTTTCATTGCAGGCCAAAAGTTCCGGTTTCATGTGCTAGGATAATCATTCTCAGACAAACTTTCGGAAGGATCGTAGCAACTATTCAGAGGAATCGCAGCTAACTGGTAAAATTTTCCTGACAAATTAACAAACTAGCGTATATCAATGGTGAACTAGACCACAAGTTCTTTTTTGCGAAGGACTAAGTTAGAGATAGTGGGTGTGTATCATCGTGAGGATGGAAGGGGCGTAGCCAGGCGACTCTGATTGGTGCGATCGGGCCGCCCGTCACGCCCAGCTGTTTGAACTCGACGGTCTCAATCCCGTAATACATGGTCTATTTGTGCTTGGCGCCGTACGAATCCAAACAGGTGGGCGGGAAGGCCGCCCTAATGCGCCAATCGGAGTCGCCTGGTTACGCCCCTCATTCTCTCACGATGATACATACCCAAAGATGGCCCATAAGTAAGTGGAAAACGACGGTGAAGGGGAAACTCGGATTGTTCGAATGCAGTAAAGAAGGAATATTTGTGAGCAGTAAAAACAGAGAGGATTGTAAAAATTAGGCTGTTAGAAGGAGTTCTAGAAACGCTGCGCCTTTTATTATTTTTGTTTGAGTGAGAAGTATCGCGCTAGTAAATAGAGGCAGAGGTCGCACGCATCATTGAGATTACCCAAGATAACACCACATAGATTTACCCATCTTTAGAATAATCGTCAAAACATCTACCTTGGACAACCTTAATAATGCGTACTGGCCAAGGATGCATGCTCATAGGTAACCTCATGCCCATAGGTTTGATTACCCATGGGTAGCAGGGCACTATATCCAGGCCTAAGTTTGGATTAACATTTTGATGGGAGTTAGGCAAAGGGTAAAGATGTGTACGTCGCCAGGTTTACCATAGGTAGTCTCGGTGATGCATCCGGATTAAATACGACGCACATTTCCTCTCAATCTCCCCAATCTTCCCATCTTGGACCACATGCATCATTGAGATCATCCGGGGTAAACCTATCAACACCAACCGAATTTACCCATCATTAGCACGAGTGTCAGCACGTTTACCCCAGGTAATCTCAGTGATGCATGCGGCCCCTTATGGCCAGTCAGCCCAAGATGTCTAAACGGCCTCCCGCTTAGATGCACGTGAACTCCTCGACTCACAAACAACCTCATGCACTATAAACCCTTGCCGAAAATAGAAATTTATGTAGGGAATAAACGGATAAGCGCTCGATACTCAGAGTACACGGGCAAACCGATTCTACCCGTGAATGTTGTTGGCCAATATCTTGGGAATTACCGATTAGACGCTCGGAACCGTAAACAATTTTCTAAATCCGCCCTATACACGCAATACTTGAGAGGCGATAAACAACGTTTCCACACATGCACACCCACGGTGGCGAACTCGAAAACACCTCCTGGCGAAGGCGTTTTACCCATAAAGCGTTTAATACATGTAGGATTAGAATACTAACTAGTATCCAATAGAACTGCCGAGTCTCTCATGACCATTCTGCCTTCTCTAGGCCTTTGGGCAATTTCTTTTTAACGGCTTGATGTTTCGACATAAACCTCTGACTAACCAGCTAAGTGAAGTCATGGAGTGAGAATGGGGTACGCCTATACACACTGGAAACATTGGTGGACGACTGAGCGAAAGAAGCCTATATATTCCAGCCCATCGCTGTGCACAGCACCTCATCGTTATTCATCTCATTGTTTTGCATAGTCGCTCCCCGATAGCTTAGTTTCCCAAACTACACCTAGTCATCTTTATCAGAATTGCTAATTACTGCTATGATAACGAGTTCACGTGAGGCCTTTCATTACACCTGTGTTAGAGTTGTTTTAAAAAGCTTTAAGAAAATGTGTATTCCATGCATAGACCTCTGGTGCACACAATTATCAAGGGTTCGCAAATCAAGCGAGTTGCTGCTAGTTATTTACGGAGCACAAACTGTAAAATGACTTTGGCTTGACTGTTGCCACGCGGATTGATATTGCACCACAACCACAACACACCAAACGCCAATGCTTTACCTCAAACTTGGGTAATTAAACCCCGCGTACAATAAATATACACACAATAAATGCAATACATTCGACAATAAGAAATAATCGAAAATACGAGAGAAAGGCAACGATGAATGAGCTAAAACTAAACTACTAAAAGGTGCAAACAATTTCAAGGCGCAAACTATTGAAGGGCGCTAAGGTGCTTCAGCGGAAAGGGCGCATCCGTGACCAAGTTTAAGGGATCCGCGGACCTCTACCTATTTATACGACGATGGCCAGCTGCGCAATCTTTTCTGCGATGGCTGTATTTCCAGCGCACTTTTTACCCCCAGCTGGCCGAAAGCTGACTTCTTCGCTTTCGTCGAATCGCGTGAGAACCGCGATAAACTGTTACATTCTCAGGGAACAAT
This sequence comes from Ancylostoma ceylanicum, assembly GCA_000688135.1. Lineage (NCBI taxonomy): Eukaryota > Metazoa > Nematoda > Chromadorea > Rhabditida > Ancylostomatidae > Ancylostoma > Ancylostoma ceylanicum. Next base: position 1,346,995 of record JARK01001363.1, on the reverse strand, counting down.
AACAGCTATCCAAATCTATTCAGAGCCATGAACCTTGCATTTATCCCCTATCACGCAACAATTTAGCAGTGATCTAATGGCCCGCGATCCTTGTAATCATAATAGATCGATAGCTTGAGAAATTTGCTTGACTAAAAAATTGTTATGAGAGGAACAGTTCCTCAAACCACAAACCGAGCATGGTTTAGCTTATAGTGGTCAGCACCACGTTTCTCCAGAACTTGGTTTTTGAGAAGGTATTATGTGGGCACGATGGAAGAATATGTAATCTCTTGCACATGATCGCCTCCATTGTGTACCTATCTGGGCTTACGACGATGTAAGGAAGACGGCATAGTAGCCTATGCCTAGCTAAAAATTGTCTACTCAAGGTGACTCTGGCGAAGTCATCTCATCTTAGGTTCAGTAACTACCATCTTAAGAACAGCATTCTCCATATATGTATGTATAAGAACGACCCAGACGTATTTTTACCTTGAGATGACCCTTGTACATATATTCGGCAGTTCGCCTTTATCTCCAAGTGCGAAAGAAGGAAGCTTGCAACACGAAGCTGTAGACCGACGACTGGAGGTAAATTGCCTACTGCTGAACTCCACGCAAATGCAGATGGACGATAATCGTTCCTTTGCGATAAAGAGGTGTAATAAAGAATAAAGATGACCATTTCTTGCAGAGTATCGTCCGTTATTCTCATAAAAAGAAGAAAATATGAAGGAAGTGGGAAGCTCCCGGTTTTCTCTGTATGTTTGCGAGTCCACTCTTTTCTGCGTGTGATTTATAGGTGCAGTTCTCGGCAAAAAGGAGAGGAAAACCTTATGAATTTTCTCCAATAATTTTTTCGTAGATAAAGAGTATACTATCCCATTTTAATGAGCAGTGCACTCACTAAAGGCCAAGAGAGTAGCTTCTATGTTCTTTTATCGTAAAACCTAGGCATTTTCAGAAAAGACTTCAATTTTCTTATGCCATACAGGTTGTTAACAGCACACTTTTATTGGCCGACGTTTCAACAACAAGTCGTTCTCAAAGGCCAAGGTTTGACGGAGTAGTAGGCGAATTCATGAAAATTGGACCGCTTTCAGGCCTTCGAGAACGACTTGTTGTTGAAACGTCGGCCAATAAAAGTGTGTTGTTAATAACCTGTATGGCATAAGGAAATTGAAGGCCAAGAGAGTGACCTATAGTTCATCGAGCTTGGAGAAAAACGTTTCTTTCAATAATATGCAGGTCCAATCGTGATATTATTCAATAAGTCTGCGCATCTTTAGTAAGTAGCCGAATTTCCCAGAGATGGGAAATTCAAGCTCCACTCAAAAAGGACTTATTGACAAAAGCTCGGAAAGTGATTTCTTACCGGCCATTACGGCTGGTAATAGGTATGGCAAAGAATTTTGGGCTACATAAGAAAACCATAAAATTCGAAGGCCATTATCCTCTGGCAACTCGTCATATCTAAATCTTAGCCTCATTCCAGGCTATTATTAATAGTGGCCGCTCAGTGTGCATTCCATGCGTGAAGGGCGAGTCCAGAAATAGCCGTGCGAATAGGTTTATTGAGACCAATAACTACTATGTGCTAATGGATGATTGGTTTGTGCTCTCAGCCGAAGGGGAGCGGCGTGTGAAGCCATAAATTGTGCATAGTTTACATCAAACAACATCCAAATACGGAACTACGAACAAATTTTGCGTGAATCCAGGAGATGCAAAGGGGAAGGGGGGGGGGGCTGGTTAAGTGCTCGAGCTTGATATGCGGGTGTCTAGGTTGGCTTTCTGCACTCTTCTAGCAATTAGCGCATGAAGGTGGTCTTCAAATTAGTATTGCCAGGGATCTCACCAATTCCGAGTGGAGATGTCCAGAGATACAATTACTCTCATGCCTTGACAAGGGGTGGAGTACAACACCAGGAGCCGCATGAATCATTGAGATTATCCAGGGTAAATACGTCAGCACCTCTCAAATTAACTCTCTATTAAGATTGGCGTCAGCACGTTAGCCCTGGGTAATCTCAGTTGTGCACTCGGGCTCAGGGCAAGCTCTTGAGGATTCGCTGCAAAGTGTGAATTTAGAAGACTTGACCAAAATTTGCAATCACGCAAAATTAACTATACCCTGTCTTGCCCAAGAATTACCTCCGAATTTGTGGATTTTACGCGGTTCTTTGTTTGACTTGAAGTTGGTAGGAACTGTACAAGTGAACTGAGGAATCTCTTGTCCGGACAGGAAGCCAAACGGTTCAAAGCGATAGCAGATGAGGGAAACATGGGAGGAATCACGAGTGCTTCGTATCCAACACACGGGAATTACCGTCCTAAGGCTTCATGACTAAATCGCAGAGTACGGAGCAAGTCCTCTATTAGGGTGAAAGTAAAGAGATCGGCAGAACTAGTAGATTTCCTCAAAGTTCTGGCAAGGTGTTGAGCAGGATCTGCTCTCGATTCATCCTCGATGTTTTCCATTGAGAACTTTTCAAAGAATTCTTACAGAGCAGTTCTTTTTTTGCTTCCGTGAGTGGTTAATGCCATGAGCACTCTTTGACAACAATTTGTATTTTATACTGGAATTGTTCGGATTTTGATCGCAGCTAAGACTATTCTTGAATAGAAACGCGCGGAAGAACAAATACATGTAATGCAAAAAATGTAGCACAAGTACAATTAAGGGCAAATGTACAAGTGAGGGAGGTGGGTAAAAAGTCAGCGTATTCATGCGCAGGGCTTCATCCATGTAAGAATTTAAGGACGTCAAAAAATTCATCATCTCTGTTTGAAGACGAAAGATTTTTCCAAATCATGGCCTGATTGCTTTAATGTGACTACCCAAGGTAGACGTAGTGACGCTTATGTGAACAATAGATATATTTGCGTGGTTTTAATACGTTTACCCTGGGTAATCTCAACAGTGAATGTGGCCGAAGGTAGGGATTATGTGAGAGGAGAAAGAACAGAGGAGAGGAAAATGAGAATATTGTAGCCTATTGCATTTTTGCATACATGCAGAGCCTGTTATGCCACATAACCTACTACTACTAGTACTTTTATTTATTTATTTATTTATTTATTTATTTATTTATTTATTTATTTATTTATTTATTTATTTATTTATTTATTTATTTATTTATTTATTTGATTACACTCGAAAGTGCTCCAAAGTAACAGGGAAAACATAACGAAAACCCGAAGAAATGAGAAAACGAAAAACAGAAAAATATCTCTGTTCCTCCAAAAAAAAAAAAAAGAAAAAAAAAACACTTTGGAACGGTACTCTTCACGTGACGGGTTTAAGGCCGCTCTCCCACTCCAGAAGGTAAAGAAGTCTCCAACCGAGATCCTTTTCCATAATCTGAACGCAAAAATACGAGTCTAAGTATACCAGAGCTTGGATGGCCAACTTAACCCGAAACGAACGAATTTTATTTTCACTATTATTTTTATAACTATTATTTTTACCTGCTATTTATATTCCTGTGATCCACCATGACGTTAAAACAAGCCCCGGAGCTGCAATAATACAGTAGGACAAGCACATTTACATAAAACACACAGACACAGAGGTGTGGGATTCCATCCACGAATATCGCAACTTTTTAAAAAGGATTTCAGGGCTAGATAAAGGATTTCCTGGAACTCCTAGTTGATTTTTTATTCAACCAGAGTCTTCCAAAAGGGCAAATTGTTTCAGACAGAAGACCGCTGGTGCGTCTTAATGAAGCCATGCTCACAATCAGTTTCAAGGGTTCTTGGAGGAAAATGGGCTCTTTGGAGGATTCGACATCCCACTTACACAAAATCTTACAAAAATTTCTAGTCTTCTGTGCAGGATTTCCTACAGATTTTCTCGTCGGGGCCAGATTAGACTGCAACAATTTTTAGCACCTAGCACCGTGGTAAAGATAAGAAAGCAAGAAGAGTTCTAGAAAAAAGGCATATTTGATTCTAATAGATGGAAAAAGCTCTCTTCTAACGAATAAAATTTGACAAGCGAGGAGCAATTTCAATATTTTTATCCTTTTCACAGAGATTTATTTATTTATTTATTTATTTATTTGCCATGCTCTTCTACTGGGAACAAGAGCATGACGCAAAGTTCCCCAACCTTTCTGTACAAGCCTTTCCTCGAAATTTTCAGGCATATTTTCTACAATTGAAAAAAAAACAAAAATAATAGATATACTAGTTTTAAGGCAATTCCTAGTAATATTCGATCATTCACTAGAATTTTGGGCAGCTATATAAACTGATGATTACTTCCTAGGCGAATAGGTACATGATTGTACACTTGCAATTGTAACTGGTCTTTGTACTGATAGCATGAGATGTCTCATGTAAAAAATATACTTTTAAATATAAATATATTTTCTCAAAAATGACTTGATTCTACCCAAGTATACATAGGACAAGGAGTATCTGTGCGCTAACAGAAAAAGGGAATAGTTTGGAGCAGAAGCAGGAGACATGTCCTGTGGGAAGAGAATGAAAGCAGAGTAATGAACCCTAAGGCTCCGCCCTATTACCCATTGAGCACCAGCTGACACCATTGCCACATTTAAATGTTATAAAGAGTAAAAAAGCAGTACCGACACTGAGAAAGTGTGTATGTCATATATCACGTTGTCAATGGGTTTCACTGAACAGTGCAGCGAACACAAAAAGCGAATCAATTCGCATCAAAAACATGGCCAGCGGTACCACTCTATCCACTAAAACTCAATTGCAGTTATGGCTAAATGACGCGAAGCTAACTGCACAAACGTCGGCCATCGAATTTAATGCCGCCAATAAAACTTAGCTTATGGCTTGCTGCATGAGCTTGCTAATTGCCAATTTAAGAACCAAGGACAGGATTGCGGGCACTAGTGTGGAAACCACAGTTTTATGTGTTTAGAAGAAGTAGCTGAGGTGCAGGTTTCAGAATTGCCCCTTCCAAAGCGTGTTGAGCCAAAAAATACTTTGAGAACTTCTAGAACGAAACTAGGGCTTCGATACAATAAAAACTGCGCCGAACACATAGTGTGGGATAATAAACGAGTTCTTTGACAGTTGAAAAAGTGATCATTCAGTTTACACTGATCAATGAGGTCATTCTGCAGCCTCGTTCCGTGCAAAAAAAGTGGCGGCGGTGAACGTTTGAAGTTGCTGAGCCAATGTTGAGGGTTATAATTACACTCATAAAGTCTTATGGTACTGCTATACAATCTCTAGGACGTGCACGTGTGATGAAAGAAGAAGGCATTTGAGTGAAATCCACATCAGCGTACAGGCAGAATCGTGAGTTAGAACCATGTACAATGAATAATATTCTACATGATAATATTTTCATGTACTTACGACTCGTCCATCCTTTTATCGGTGAAACTAGCAATTTACTGCTAGATTCAACGTTGTAGAATATTTTTTCTTAACTTGAAAGGGTTAGGACAAGCGTTACTCTTGGCGAACCTCGCCACCATTGGGAAGATTTGGCCGTTGCACAAACTTTTTTGGATACTTTTTGTAAATCAACATCTTCTTGGAAATGGGAGTCAGTGAAGATTTTGATTTGATCTCGAGACTGACCACTGCGAAAATCTTGGAGAACACGCTCAGGAAGCATTTCGGACCACACTTTGGAGCATGCCGCAGTCTTCGCAGGATTACTGAGATCACTACTCGGATCTTAATCACTCAAAATATTAGACATAAAAATTATCGTGGTTACCGAATTTCACACCGAGGTGAGAAGTCTGTGAAGAAAACAATGAAATCAATTTTGTTTCTCGCATCGCACTCCTACCGCTGCATAGTGGTTTTTTTTAACGCGCTACAGCAAGACAGATCCTCCAATCAAAGTTTTTCTCCCATGATTTGAAATACAGTATCTCAGCATCAATCACTCGGAATAACCCTCTCAAGACGTCCTTTCTATTGAACTCATTTACCGAAAGGATTTTCAATCAAATGTGGTGAAGACGTTGACTGATGGGCACAGTGAAGACGAAAAAGTTGAATTGAAGATGGTCTCTAAAACAGCGTTTCTCCTTCTACCGATTTTCAGTGCCGTTCCAAGAAGGCAGCGATCTTTCACTTCCAGGAGATGGCCCGTTATCGCCAATGAATAATGACAGTGGCCAAATTCAAAGGGAAAGTAACCCTTTCCTTTTTCCCTCATTATGATCCATAACCACCGGGGTCAACAAATGTATAATTGCTGTACACGAATTCAAGAGCGAAGAAGACAGTATCCCATCCTTCTGGATTTCTTACGTGTTTCAAGATACTTCAACACCATATGAGTTCTGGATAGGCCTCTCAAAACTAAGAAATTCATAGGAATCCGAAGGTAGGACCTATCTTGTATAGGGAGCTGCCAGTAAAACACGAAAGTTTCCATGAATGCTATCCTCGGAGGCAGTGCCTCACATCAAAGTTGTTTTCAGGATTTTCTATGCATGAAGAATCATCAGAAGACGATGATCACAATGGTATAAATGATTCAATACGAAACTGCACAGAAAACCCACTTTTGAGCCCCTTGTTTTGCGGAGAATTCGGGGTGCCCATGGGACACCTGTCACAAAGTAGCGCAGTTGGTGATATCTATCGTAGGCACATAACGCCATGTTGTAGCAGATGTCACACTGGCATCCCAGATCTTCCTGAAATGACGGGACTGTATGTACATGCAAATGTGACGTCGTAGTAACCTCTGAATTTGTTCCCGTTACATTTTGCTCGGTAACATTTCTGGTGAACATCCAAGTCATAGGACATCTGGCCCTTTTCCAGATACGAGAGGGCAGTGTGCGCAGAGCAAAACTAATCTTCAAGAACGCAAGTTCTCGCTGTCAATGGAGCGAGACCTCCCTCCACCAATTCTGGGTATTAACTCTCCCACAAAAAGAAATGAGCTGCCTTCCAATTAAGGAAATGTGCTAAGCTTTCCTTGTCGCTCTCTTCAATTTCGCTGGATTTGACCTCCATGTCGAGTTTTTGCAGCCATAGAGCACCACGCCTGTTCTGTTGCAATTTCGGCTTCAATTCTAGCTTCTCTCCAAAAAATCTTCAATTTCATTCCATTCCAAATACTGCCGACGAAGAATTGCTCTTTGATGATACATCTTGCGTCGTCTGAGGTATTGAATCTGATTTGAAAAAGTAAGAAATGGATGTATCATCACACAAAAATCGAGCCGGAATCTGAGACACCAGAAAACGCCGAAAAGGAAACAAAACTCGGCGAACAATAGGGCCGCAGGGTGTGGCTGCTGAGCGGGCCGCATGTGTCGTAGTAGGGCCGGAAAGCAACGATGCATATCGGATGAGGCAATGGAGAGTGGCAGCAATAGTGTGCAGCAGCAGCAGCGACGAATTAACTTCTTCCCTCGGTGACATTCATCTTCGACTCCCTCACTCACTAATGAATACTGAAGTGAACACATCATCGAGATATTTTCGGTGCCCTGCTGAGAATGCTGAGCGTTCTAGGACGCGAGGGGTTTAGGGGAGAGGGGGGGGGGGAGTGTTTGGCCTGAGCTCAGCTGAAACCATGAAACTCCTTCACGCTACCATGCCATGTTTTCAAACCAGTAGATGAAAAATGAAACGGGAGCAGATAGTGACCACGAACCATCATAAAATTACCATGGTAGTTTAGGAATATTCAGTCCACTGGGTCGTCAGTAACTTTTTTTAGGCTAGAAAACAAGGAAAATAGAGGGAAAAGAGAAAAATGGAGGAGGATTGAATGTCATAAGGAATGGAACCTATGTGAAATAAATGGCTAAAATCAAATAATCAGACTGGAAATAAAGAAAAAAAGAAGTAAGACAAAAAGAGGGAAAGGGTAGTACATTGGTTTTCGTAAAATGAGAATGGGAGCCTACATATAATATACTAGACGAATGAATGAATGAATGAATGAATGAATGAATGAATGAATGAATGAATGAATGAATGAATGAATGAATGAATGAATGAATGAATGAGTGAAT
>JARK01001363.1:1270753-1305198 GCA_000688135.1 Ancylostoma ceylanicum | reverse complement strand
CCCCCCCCGAGAATGGGTCGCCGAATTACTTTACAAAACAAATAAAAATCCTGAATTAGTTCATTTTTAATTGTTTATTTTTATTTATTTTAATATTTATTATTATTAATTCAACATCAAAGTTAATATTTTTACCATTATTATTTTCTGTCTGGCTCCCCAAAAGAGACCCGATTTTTTCCCTACGCCTCCAATTCCCGGTTTCTGCGTTCGCCGCTGTTAACAATGTATTATTGTATTTGCAAATGTATTAATTCATCACAGATTATTCTTTTATTCATTTCTGAGGTCTAAAATAAAATCAAATAATCCAAAGAGCGATTAAAAACACGGATGATCAAAAAGGAGAGGGCCGTACAGCTTTAAACAACCCTATTCTCGTCAAGTAATGAGCCGTACAGAACCTATTATCTGCTCTCCAAAGGCGTAGTGGTCGTTCTTTCTTGAACATCGTATTTTCGAGTTATTCGAAATCGAGTATTCAGATTTTAACACAGCATAAGTACATCTTATTTTAATCATTTCTTTGCTTAAACTCCTCAATTCTACACCGGATTCCAGGTGACTGACTCACGATTGTCCTGAGTTTCCAGAGTTCCTGCTTTGTTTTTTCAATGCGATTCGCCTCCGATCAATGACTCATACTCCACTGCTCTTGAGACAACACAACGCACGCCTGTTACATCTTATAATCGCAAGGTCGCCCAACTGTCTACTCGCGCCTCCTATATAAACCACGGGCCACCTAGTTGTTCGGGAGTTTCCTTGGTTTTCCTTTGTTCTGGCGCTTCTTTCTCAGCTTCACTCTGACTCACAAAGCTCCTTCATTACCGCCAGATTGTCCATGCATTCCCGCCCACTCTGTTTGCGAAATTTTGGGAAGGTTAAGCGACCCCGTGAGTGGAGGTACCATCCTTTTGAGTGTTTTGTCCCCCACCGCTGCGGTTTTTTCGCCATCGATGGGTAGTCGATGGCCAGTTGCCGAGAAACAAGCCTGGCCTTTCTCTGGATCGCTTTCACATGTGTGTTTTTGTTCCTTCCTTTCCTTGCTCCCAAGTCTGCACCCGTTTCTCGTTTCCTTGTTCCATGAATTCCTCCTGGATAGCGCTGGTTTGAGAACCAAAATAAATGGCAGAAGGAAGAATTGTTTCTGTTTTCTCTTCACTCATCTTTCATTCCTTGTCTCATGTACTCTTTGATAGCATTTGTTTTCCAAAATTGACTAAAAAAGGCTAATTAAGAGTAATGTGGAATCAATACATATGTAATGTGTCAGCAAAACTACGCACACTACTCATAAGTTTGTTCTGAAAATTTCTCTACCCTTTTCTCTTGGAGTATCATAGATATCTGTAGTGGTTTTTCCAAGTTGTCACAAATGATTTTGCACAAATAACCTTTCGATAATTTTGTAGAAAGTGCGAGGTTCTGGAAGGACTCGATGAAAAGTTTTTTTTTTCTTGAAAATCAAGCAAAATCAAAACTGGGGGTGGTCTCACTAATCCTACTGGTGGTTTGGAAGAACTCATTTTTTTTTATTTCGAATAAATGTTCATAGACACGGTTATATCAAAAATTCTAGTGCTAAAAATTGAAATATTTTTGCACGTTTATACTTAACAGAATTTCTCTGTTATTTTTCACACGTTGGTTTTTATGTTGAAGTTTACGATATGTCACAGTATAGAAATTAGATGGAAATTTTTGGAAAAAACACCACTGCAGAGCCAATTTTACGTCTTTGATTTCCGATTGTGGATCCAGTTGGAATCATGTTGCTCATGTTTAGGACTCATAGTAGGAATTTTTAGTAGGTTGTTTACATGACGCGACTGAAATTCCCGTGCATAATCAGAACCGTGAGGAAAAGAGCATCACGAGGTCTAAAGTCCATGGATCGCACTGTGTGGTTCCATCACATCTCGTAATCAGTTAATGCTGATCTATCGGCTGTTTTTGACACGTTTACGTTTTTTGTCAGCGAAGGTTTTTTTCTTTTTGTTGTCCTGTCCACTATACATGTACATACATATATTCGAATTCGAAGATTCATTTTGAAAAAGATGAAAACTCACATTCCCAGCAAGAGAGAGCAACACACGAAGGAAGATAAAGATCACCGTAGAAATTTTTCTCCTTTATGCGCTCCGTGTTTTAGAACAAAACTTGTCGAAATTTTTAATTAAATCTAATGAATAAAAAGTGAATAAAACAAATCATTCAACGGCGGTACATAGCGGTTCTATTAGAGCATAGGCATACACCTCAATCAAAAGTACAATACAGTACTCCATTTCTATTTTAATTGAACTACAATTAACGTTTTCATCGACCATACACAGCGTAAGCGCAGAAAAAAGGATAGGAAAGAGGATTGCTACCAGTATGAACTAAAAAATGGGTGAAAGAAGCAAAATCATGAAGTAAAACTGCGAAAAGATATGAAAGCATGAACTGAAAGAAAAATCTATTGTTGAAAGCTCGCCGAAAATAAAACTGCCTGATAAGCGCTCAAACAAACTCGAAGAGAACTTCAAAAAATCCACAAAGAAAAAACAAGGGAGAAGTCAGGAATCTAAAGTAGAGATAATCAATCTTAATGTCTCTTTTTATACAATCTAGATAATTTTGATGATTGCTTTTCACTTACACAACTCATTGGTCACCCCTCCCCCATGCATAACTTACGAAGCATATCATTAGTTACATACAAATGGGAAAGGAACGAATTATTCGTGGGGAATTCCAGCTGATACTTTCGGGATTTTCGGTGAATCAGCCGCTGACCGTCATCTGGTATTCAAGTGGTGCCCTGCTACTATTTCTAGCAGTCATTTCTGATTTTACGTTTTCGTGGTTTTTGGGGCACGGGCTTCGTTGATTGACGTGTTTTTTATTCCCTAATACAGGATGCGTCAATAATCTTTGAACAAGCATTTTGGCTCGCCAGAAACATACGGAAGAAGCTGTTTGAACTGTTAATACAACTATTAATTCTCGCGAATTCCTCTTTCTCATTTTTTGTAGATCAATTAGCTTGTCCAAGGCCGTCTGGCATACCCAGCATATAGTTGGAACCAGATTTTTTCAAGGAAATATCCAAGGCTCCATCAAACAGCGTTCTCCAGGTTTTCAGTCAGCTTTTTTTTTCAAAATTCCATCGTAGTTTTGAATCGATGCTAAGAGATTTTCATCAGGAAAGCGACGTTCTAGCTGGGACACTTTTTTGTCCGCGATATGCTGACATATTGTGCAGCGTATATTAAAGCTATGTGTTCACCCTAAATCCATCGATATTACGACCCACATGAGTTTTTATTCAATGGAGTCTATTCTATTGAATTCCTGATATGCGAAAATCCCAGTGATCTGGTTTCCTAGGATATCCTGCAGTTTTGTCCAGAGTTTTTTACTGATGAAATTCCTCACTTTTATGGGGACAATATGCACGTCTATTTGGAATTAATGAACGCATTCTTCATCATTGTCCTATAAACAACATCGATCGCTAATGGAAATACATGGGAAAACAGTGCTAGTTTCAGAGCTGTAAATCAAATTCCTTAGACCACAGAATGATTGGAGGTGAGTATCCCACCAGTAAGTGTTTCTGAGTTCTCGTTTTGAGTACTCTTCGAAGAATCCCTGAAGCTCACGAGAAACCATTGTCCGTATTCATGAACGTTCCTGAGGATGTGTTGACCTACTCCCCTTCCAATAGTCCGTTTCAAACTCGACGATAATTGAATATTCGTGCAAATTGCCCGTCTTTCTCGCCACTCTCTTCAATTGCTGCACACTTCTATGCTTTCTCTCCTCTCTGGCGTTTCTCCAACTGCCGTCTGAGATGAAATGCGTTAGAAATCGGACAAGATCTCTTGGGAAAAATGAGTGAAGTTGGACAGAGTGACTTGTCTCAACCAGCATGGCTATTAATAGCAAGAATAGCTAAGTGTATCACTTTTTACTGGAAAAACTTGTCCACTCCAGATGAGCGGGAAGCTTAGGACCTTCTCGAGAACGTTTATGAACCTTGCTACAGCTATTAAAGCTATAATAATAGGTGGTTTCCAGTCTCTTTTCCACAAACAACACTTGGACTTTTGAGATATGCTCACGAAGTTCTACTACAACCTTTAGTAGATCCCTATTCTGGGCTAGGATTCATGAACGCATAATCCGGCGAAACCTTGCTAACAAACAAACTTTGCTCTCGTCCGTCTCTTTGCATTGCGTAGTCTATGCAATAACCAATCATGCTAACCATCATTGGTTTGCTTGGTTATCGTTTCATGAATCCCAGCCCTGATGTGGTCACTCTTCCTCAATGACTTGGGCTTCTACTCATGGAAAGTGGCCAAACACTTTTGGGTCACCTCATTATTTATTTGCTATTTTATTTTGTTTAGTTATATGCTTACTCATTTATTTGAATTGTAATCTAAGAATTTTCACTGTACAAGAGGGAAGGGGGTAGTCGACGACGTGTAGTCAATGAATACTATACAGCATTACACTCGAGAACATAAAGCCCGGCCGTCAAACGCCGCTTCATTGTTCCTGCCAACAGCAACAACTTCGCTCTCTGTGTCCTCGTTGTCGTTACTTGCCTCTCATTCCGCTTTTCTCACGCTTCTCTTTGAGAATCGACATTTTCCAGAAATCATGAGGAGTGTTATTCTCTTCGCTGTGCTCGCGCTAAATGGTAAGTTAATACTGCCACATTTTTAACCAATGATTTTGATGTTAAGTTGATATCAATACTAGAGAGTATATTTAGGACCGAAGAGAATCGAATGACCCAATCAAGTTAATTTCTAATTCAAAAAATTCAAATTTCGAAGAGAGTAGATATGTTGCTCCAAATCCCTTATGATTCATCAATGCCAACGCGACCTTCGAAATCCAAATCCAGGACCTATTCGAAATCGAAGTCTTTAAAAGGAGCCATGGAATTTAGTAAATTTTCATTTCCTTCTTCAGAAAGAAAGCAGTTTGCTACTGTTCACTATTAATGAAACAGTGTGTTCTCCTATGGGAATGAATGTTCGGACTGTGGCTGTCTTGATCGTAATATGCCCATTTCCACAATACAAAAACAGAAGTGGACTAGCAATCCAACTCAGCTTTGGTACTTACTTGTTTTTACCCTCAGAAGTGCTAGAAATTTCCAATAATCTGCTGTCCTGAAAGAGGACCACTTACGCCACGCGTACGAGGAAAAATGTTCCATCCTTGACGTAGCGCCCCAAAACGCCACCAAATTCTTTTGCATGAGGACACTTGCCTCCTGCACTTCATGATCCAGTTTACAGAGAAATCACGCATATTAAGAATTGGGTGCTGCTACTGACCATAAATGTGGACAAACTATTCCTGACCATTGTTTGGCGTCTTGCACCGTCATTAGCTGTTCGATCTAGGAGAAATTCTGGATCGAAAAGTTAATGTTGGTGCAAGACTTACTGATCAACGTAATATAGCAGAGGAATTTCAATAAGATCAAGTAGAATTATTCCTAAAATCTATGAACTTAACAAGAAGAATACTTGTGACTCTCACATCGATAAGAAAAGCAGAAGTTGACATTTCTCCTTCTATTTTAGTTTTCTTGTATGAACCGCTGTTCAGTGGTGTGCTCCTCTAAAATCTTCACATTCAGCCTACGCTAGCCCCTTCGAGTGCGGCGAAAATGGCAAATGTGCTCCAGGACTTAAGTGCGAGGATAAGACATGCGTTTGTGAGTTTTTTGAACACTTAAAATATGTGATATTCGATGTAATCATAATTGTCGATACATACATACTGCAGTCGGACAATAACTTACTGCGCTTCTATCAGCACAATTTTTAGCATCTTGTTGGTTCAACTTATTATTAAGCCAGAGTGTACCTTCCGGAACATTGAAATCCAGCTCATTGATAGGAATCAATATTCTGTTTGATTTCTTGAATTAATTCACGAGTACTCATCTGCTTACGGCATTCATTCGTAGTACAATTTATGTACTAAATTCACCACTCTAGTGATCGAGTGCTGACTCATCAGATACAATTTTCTTCTCGGTGACTCACTCCACACTATTACATGTGCACTATATCATTCAACACTTGTTAAGTGCGAACCGATTGTCCGATGATGTCGATGCCACGGCTGAAGGCCGGCTGTAAGATGGAGATGGAAGTGGACGAGCGAGACTGTCCAATGCCGAAAATCGTCTGCGACAAGAAGAATTTGAGTTAGTCAACTAGTCTTTCATCCTGCGCGATACTCAATGGTTTGCCCATAAACTATGTGACTATGTAAAGAGCATAAGTACCAGTAAATCATACCGTTTCACTCAAATGAGAGAAGAGAAAACGTTATGACCACTTTCATTCACACGCTTGCAATAAGACCGAAGATTGGTGCAGAGAAGCAGGGGCTTACCTTGGTACTGGTTTAAAAAAAACTAAAGGGACCACTGAGCTAAAAAACATTCTGGTCGCTGTTACCGATCTAATATGGTTTGCTCATAATTATTTTTATTTGTTGATATATTATTTTTTGATTTATAGGCCGATCTATCAAATAAAATTTCGACGGGGAGCTAGAATTATATTTTAACGGGACTACATACTATAGAATGAACAGAGAATACTTGGCAAAGATGCACCGTAGGTTAAAATAATCTCTATCACCTTTCATTATTTTACACCCCCAAGTGATCCAAATTTCAGAACCTCCAAAGGGATTATCAGTCCTCAGTGTTTTAAAAGTATAGGTAGGTCATCATGAGGCAAAATAGGGCGAGCGACGTCTCTGTGATTGGATGGCCCATTAAATGAACCAATAACAGGGAAGCACGCAGCCTCGTTTTGCCTCATGATGACGCACACTCATGTTTTAATGATAAAAGAGTTGCTATTTCGTCTCTTTATTTTCCAGAATGCGGATCAATCTTCTGTGAGCCTGGATATGAGTGTGATGACAACACGCTGAAGTGTATTCCCAGAACTGACTGTCCGAGCATTGCCCTTCCGGAACAGGAAGGATGCACTGACAAGATGGTAATTTTTTTTGGAACTCCATGGAAAGACTTCAGCGAATCTGTTTTGTCAAACTAGTGGCGTAGACGGAGGATTTACACCCGCCTTTAGAAAACAAATTGCAGATTCTGGATGAGTTTGACTGTCTTGTTCCCGTTCGCACTTGCAAGCCGGAGAAACCCCTACGACAAAGAAGGGAGACGTCGTCGACGAAAGCAAGCGGTAAGCAGTTGAAAGCTCATTTTGCTAGATTTTGGAATGATATGTTAGAAGACAGTAGATCTTTTGTGCTTTATGAGGTGACTGACGAAAATTATTCCTCCTGAGGCATACAGTCCTTCTCAAAAATATAGACGGACTGCACCATCGCAGCGGGACCTGAAAGAGGGATGCGTAGAGAGCATGCTCTAAGTGAGAGGGTCGAGTAGGTCCCGCCACGATTCTGCAGCCGCGGCGATAAGAAACCGCACGCACAATCCGTCTATCTCTTCGACAAGAACTGTAAATTTATGTTCATTCAGTTTATTTATTAACTATGGTTCAATTGTAACCATAGAGTAGTGATGGTGACAGAAATTGTATAAGAAAGGGTGGTTAAAGTTAAAAGAATGAGGGAAAAAAATAGAAGAAAACCGAGAAGATGCATTTGAATAGAAGAAGATATGGATTTTCTGAGGTTTAACTAACAAAAGATGCATCATTGTTAAGGGCGGGGAGAGATGGATCTATGAGCCAATCGTAGTACCGTAGCACCGCCCCCTTTTTCCTTGCAGTGCTCAACACTTTCAGTTTCTAAAAAAATGCCAGCAGATTTGACAGATGGATTTCCTCGGTAATGATGTGAAAAATAAAACTCTAAGCATAAAAAATTGTAAAACATAAAAACACATTTCTCAAAAAAATAATGAGCGTGATGAGAAAAACTGTTAAAGTAAAACCGTTTCGAAAAGGATAGAATTCTATTCTAATTCTAATTCTAGAAAATTTCTAAAAAAACTGAAAACAACCATCAAATCTAAAACAAAGTGGTGTAAAATCGTAATCTTTTTCAGTGAAGTGTCCAAAAAATGCTGAATGGCGCGAGTGCACCAACATCTGCCCCGAGAAATCTTGCGAGAACTATCTTCAGGTGAATATTAAATGTTTTCAAGTGCTCCTTAGTAAAGATACAAATCGATTCGCTTCTGTAGACATCCACCTGCTTCTCACTTCGCTGTGGAGAGCCCGGCTGTATGTGCAAAGAGGGACATGTGTTGTTGTCCTCGGCCAACAAAGAGAACGGTTGCGTGAGGAGGGAGACTTGCGTGTGAGTACCGAATTGTCGTCTCAAAATTAGTAGACCTTCATCTTCTAAATGTATCTTCACCATACATATGTATATGCTGTATATTCTACATTGTAGCTCCATCCAGACTTTTCCAGGAAACTCGACTCTATGAAGAAGGACATTGAGAAGAACAAGCCGGCTAATTGACCTCACAATCCACATCTGTTGTTTGTTTTATAAATGTACATAGAGATGTAAAGAGCAGCAATAAATTTTTGAAATGCATATTCCTAATAACATCAAACGGAAAATAAAAAATTGAGCAAACGGACCAAGAGATGTGGTACTTTAACGATCTCAGGCTAGATGTTTGGATTGCATTAAGACAAATGAGTAGATACACATTTGCCAAGTTCTAACCAAATTAATAGTCAATTCCAAGCCAAATCACACTAGCACAGAAATATTTATTGCTGATTTCATCAGGCCTATTTTGCTTTATCACAAACGACTTTCATTTTGGGACAATCTCTCTCGTCAATAAATGGCACCAATTTACATCCGGGATCGGGCCGCGGCATCGATATTTGCGGACAGTCCATTCGCCCTTAACAGAGACTCATTGAGAAAGTAAACTATGTTAAAATAGCACTACTTGGAATCAACAATCACAAGAAAAATAGAATGGGCTTAGCAAGATTATGGAAGCGTAGAGGTTTGAACAAAATTCTTCATAGAGCACGAAAAATATTTTGAGAAGTCTCAAAGCTAGATAATGAAAGCCAATTTAACGTTTTTTCTTGGCTAGCTGTATATTAATGAAGTAAGGGATGCCTATGAAGATTCTCAGAAGACTCCATTGTGTTGCATCCTAATGAAGAACACCCACCTTTAAAGGCAGCACCCACGATAAAATTCGTTATCCAGGTTTCAATGCAATCTTGGGTATTTGGCTATGAAGAACATAGATAAAGGGTTCATTTGTCCCAGAACTCATGATGTAATAGTTTTCGGATATTACCAATTCATTGCTTCATAGCAAAGTGGCCGAGTTTCGCGGATAGAGTAGATCAAGAAAGTCGATAACGCTGCCTTTGTTGTCGACAAATTTCTTAGCGCAAATGGATATATGACTAATTCTGCAGCTTTTCTGAAGAAGAAAAAACAGAAACGAAAAGGAATTCGAATGTTCACTGCAGAAACATTCCTCATGAAAAGAAAAAAAAACTCAACGTTAAGTGTAAAGAGCGAAAAAATTGAAATTCATACCATACGGGAAAATTTGACAATTCTGAGTAAAACAAGGGATGATATGGTCGAATAACAATTAAGAGGACCTAAATAGAGGGACACAGATTATTACAGTAGGGAAATTTTCGAAATGAGCATTAGAAACAGGCGTTACCTCTGGAAAGTTGACAGATTGGGGCAGAAAACAGCTGATTCGCAATCCGCCACAACTCGCCTGGGGATCCGCGGATCCCATGTTTAACTTGTTATATCTCGAGAATTTGGATGCCTTCGGTGGTGCAACTTGCGCCGAACTACTCGAACTATCGTTCAGACCACAAAACATTCAAAATTTTTGACATGAAAATTATCGTGGGTGCTGCCTTTAAGAAAATAAGAGGTCAGCGGTTAGGGTTTCAAATATAGTTTGCGTGGAGTAAAGCAGCGTGAGCCACAATCGTACAGGCCGCATCCATTTTGATGAAGGATAAGGGATAAAGTGGTTGGCGTTGATCAATCCCGTCACGAGGGATGCGCCACGCATTCGACTTCATCTGAACGCCGTAGAGGCGTTGAATGCGCATGTGCCCTGTACAGTGACTTGCGGGGGGCATCCGGTGAACCAAGTCAGTGCTTCATCCTCCCAGACTCCTCTGGTACCAATTTACCGACCCCCGGATGGATGGACGGCTTGGTTGGCCACGGGCGCGATCGAACCATCGACCATGTGCGTGCACAGCGAGCCTCTTACCACTGCGCATCACGCGTTTCCGGTGACACATGGTACTATACTGCACTGTATAGCGGCAAGCCTAACTTCCATTCCATTCTCAAACAAGGAGTCGCGACATACCCAAAAAGTAAAGCAGAAAACTCGACTTTTCGCCTGCGCAAAAAAATGCGTTCCTTCTGCGAAGATTCTAACTGTCCGAGATCCCTCTACCACCTCTTCTTCCCACAAACGCTCTGGTCAGTGGGTGGCTGTTGAGTATGGATAGCTACTTTGTGAACTTTAAGTACTAGTATGAGAAGAAGAACACAAATATCGACTACCCCTGTCACGATGACATGGGGAGTGGGGTATCTAAATAGCAAATGAAGTTTGGCCATCATTCTCGATCTCCTTCTGAAGTCGTGAAGTCAAGCCAGCACTGTACAGCAATAGTTGCCCTGAGAAACAATGGACTCCAGGCTACCGATGTTGCGGGACGTCTTGGCCCACTTCCATCTCAGGAAGATCGTTTGGCAGTGCATGGAGAGAGGTTATATTGTTCCGCTCCAGAAAATGGGAAAGTTTCGAGACGTCATTACGCCACTTCGCTGTAAAATAATGTAGGGGGTTGCTCGAAACAACACCATCAGTCTCGACCAAGCTGCTTCCGATCCGATCGTCTCCAAGCATATCGTTCAGAAGATTGTGAAACTTGTGACTTGTGACTTGAAATGTGACTCCTCAGTTATGAGTTTTTTGAGGGAGCGCGTTATCGGATCACTTCAGGGAGGAAACGTTTGAGAAAGTTAAAATTTTGTTGAATAAAATTCATTGCGGTTGGAAAGGATTCAGGTCCAACGCCACATTTACAGACGAGAGGATTTTCACAGTTGAGGCAGCATGCTGCCACTGGAATCAAGGGAACCTGTTGTCATCGTTTGAGAGCAAGTCATAGAAGAGGAATGTGCGCACAAGGTCTCTGCTTTCGAAGTCAGTCACTGTTAGGGCTAAAGTAACGGGTTTTTGATTGCTTGGGCTAAAGCACCTTCTGAAAGAACTGCCCCACTGGTATTCGCCGAAGAATCGGCCAAGATCGATGCCGATTTTTATCAGCAGGCTATTGTACAAGATGTATTGCTTTCCTGAAGCAGAAAACACTCTGGCACACAACAGTTTCTAATACAACAACAATGAGCCTCGCTCAATCCACAGTATGTACATTTGCCTTTGTGGATGCACACTTTCGTGGTAACTGAAGGAAGGATATAAGCGTCGCCAAACCCTTGCGATCTCAACCCAATGGTCTACTCTATCTCGAGCTTCTTCGAAGTAGCGATGTCGACATCAACTCCCTCAATATAGTAGTTCAACGAGGATGGAGCAGAATCGGCGAGGACTGTTGTCAGGTAACCGTAGCTTCACTACAGAAGGAGTGTATCAAGGCAAAAGGTGACAACTTCTAGCACTCTCTTGGCTGATGATGACTGACGCTCAGAAGAAACAGATAATAGATGGCTCTCACGATATGTCACTTTCCGGAAGTGAGAGGTGAAAATATCGAGCGATCTATTCCTAGCAACCACCCTGTATTTTAGTCCAACAATTTGGCAAACTCACGGACGCAATTTCCGTTGCGGCAAACCAGTCCAGGAGGGCATTTACTCTCAGCATCACATTTTCGTTGTGCAGCCACTGAAATGCTGAGTTTCCTTAACTACTTCTTTGCAGCTTCCATTGGTGTCTAATTTTCAATAATCTATGTAAATAATTTTTTGGCTGTGAGATACTGCATCATAAAGAATTGTAAATTTTCAAAACATGATAAAAAAAAACTCTCACCACTCAGGACTAGCGCTACGAGAAGGACCGCTACTTTTTTCATTCCTGAAAAAAGGTTACGTACTACATTGGGGTGGCAAAAAAGTAATGTCCGAAAATTTTCAGATCGATGAAAACAGGAAAGTGTGACCACAGAATATTTGAATACATCCCCTAAGCTGCAGTCCTTCTCAAAAAGATAGGTTGATTGCGCGTGCGGTTTCTTAGTGTTGCGACTGCACAAACGCGGTAAGACCTACTCGACCCTCTCACTTAAAGCATGCTCTCTCCGAATCCCTCGTTCAGGCCCCGCCGCGATGGTGCAAACGCGCAATCCGTCTATCTTTTTGAGAAGGACTGTACTTAGCTGAGGGTATGCATAGTCAATCGTACTGCTGCAACCGTGCTTGAAATTGGCAAGGCCACTTTTTGCGCGTCCCCTATGTCAATCCGTTGCTGCCTTGCTTAGGGAGCACCAGGGCCAGCGTTATCACAGCTGCAATGAAGGACATTCTCTTAAAATAATCCACAGGACTCCTTCCATCCAGCTGCTTTGAGCCAGGGTATAGGTACGGGCTTTTATATAGGTACGGGCTTTTAAGTGTGACCATATTTTAAACAACTTCATGTCATGATACGAAGGAAATGCTGCAGTCCAAGTTGCTCCCGTGAGGCAGAATAGTCTTGGCTACCATCCGCTCAGCTAGCTCCGGAATTTGACTGAAGCAGAAAGGGAAAAACGGAGAGGATGAAATCTTATTACAACCGCACATTTTCACCATAATTTTTCCACTTTTTTGAAAAAAAGGGCTTGCAACAAACTACCGGTGATGGACAGCAACCCCCTTCCAGGGAGATGGTCAAGACGTACGCTGTGACGACGCGACCTTGCCGCACGCGTACGCTTCTTAAATCCGGGTTAGTCCTTCAAATTCAACGCATTGAATATCATCGGTGGCTATTTCCTTGCAGTTTATCGGCTTTAGTAGCGTTCATCTGTAGCGCATAACCTTAGAAAACGTGCATATTTCTCCCCAGCGCTGTTCATACCTTCGACGGTTGCAGCCGCGTGGCGCACATGAATCGACCAGTCACAGCCCAGCAGCGTACATCTTGTCACGCAGCCCCCCCCCCCCTTCCCCACCCTTCATATTCTCCTGGCCTTGCTCTCTTTCTATTATAGATAGTATTTAGGCTGCCCACTTGGTGATTCTTTACCAAACAATTTACATACATACAATTTTTTTCGAAATTAATTGTGATAAAGTGTGAGTTGGTGAGTTCCTGGATTCGCTGCAGCATCTGTTCTCGAAGAGGAGAACCACTGACCCACCCAAAAAAGTTTATTCTCCCTGCTAACGATATGAATATGCCGTTGAGTGAATAAACTGTAGAGTGAAGTTACGGTCAAAATAAGAGTAGATCAAAATTTCAGAGAAAACATTTCCGCCAACTACTTCAGTCAGCGTCAGAAATGAACGAATTCCGTGTGTGGAAACTGGTTGGTTATATAGGGCCGATAAGAAGATTACATATGCTTCTATTTGAAGTAGTTTTTTTTTCCACGACGGGAATTTTATGTTCAATTGTTAAGGCTAGGACAGTGATCCTATGCACCATGTCCGCGTTAGCGTGCATGCAATTTGCCATCATTTCGCAATTGTATTTTATTTATAGAAACGCGAAAGTGTAATGCGATATGCATAATAGTGTGATCGTTTGTGTACGCGCATGATTACGTGAATAGCGGTGAGAGTTTGGCTACAACGTAAAAAAGATTATGTGTGCGTCCTGAATTTATGGGACGGCAGGCTTAACAATAAGGATTCTGTTGATTATTTTTGTTTTTCTAAGGCTCCCCGTTTTATTTCGGCTAGCTTTCGGCATTTAATGCCTTCGTCAGACCATAACTTTCTGATACAACACGACATCACCCACAAGCATACAGACATGTGGCAAGGCGATTAACTTTGACTCTAGGGCCGACGAGAGCTAACCTATACAGAAGACCTATTGAGGCAGAAAAGAGCACAATGAAATGGTGACAAGGAAGACACGGGGCCTCATCCCTTGTTGGCGTTGGTAGAGTGAGGAATGCGGACACCGGAGCGCCAATATAGCCAAGGAACCTAATCAGCTGATTAACCGTAATACTTCCCTTAGCTCTTCCTTAGTGTTGATCTCTGGCTCATATTTTTTAAATCGCCCTAGCTTCCATTATCTTCCATTATAATATGGATTCTACCCGAGGCCGCAGAGCCAAGTCTACTTTGGGTCATTAAAGAGCAGGCATGTAGACAGAGTTTTAAGAGCGTATGTACCCGACGCTGAGTAAAAGGGTTGCAGCCGTGAACGGTGGTTCAGATTTTGGCTCGTAAGGTTAATTTGCTCTTATTTAACGAGGACAGGGAACGAAATCTGTTTTTGTGCTGTCCAGAGACAACCCTTATATCGGTCGTCCCCCTTTTTATCCACAGTTAAGGGTATGTAATACAAGCATTACAGAGGAGATCGCTCGGATCGTGACCACAGCGCGTACAGGTCACTTCAATGCTTTCATCGCTGCCCAGGATTAATGGTCAGCTGCTTCTTTTTTGACAACAGCCTGGTTACCGATGTTTCCCAAGTACTGTTCAAAGGAACATCTAACACTTGAAGAAAAAACCTTCACCTATGAGGTGGAGAGTGTCAGATACGACGTTCTAGACTGGATGTAGCTCGGACACCCAACAATGAGTTCACCAAATTTTACTACACCAAACTATGAGGTATGCATCTACTCATCCCAGTGCTATCATCGGTAACTTCAATGTAGAGTGAATGTCGACAGCGTTATTCGTGAGCATGGAAGCACCCAGCCGCACCGCTCGCGCTGGAATCGCCGCTGTGGTCGCAAATCAGGGGTTTCTTACTAGGTTCCCATCAAATTTGATGTTGACTATCAAGAAAACTAGCTACTAAGAAAATCCTATAGTTTGCCGTCACGGCGAGAATTCCAGCGCAAGCGAGGCGGTCGCGCCGCGTGCTTTCCGACTACGTCAAAAACACACCGCCATCGACCCTCACTGCACTCTTTCTCGTATAGGAACCACTAAAATGGAATACCAACTTTACGTTAGTGAGGAAGAGACTAGCAACAGTCAGTTATCTATTGCCTAAACTTTTATTTGCGAGGACGCCGTACGACTACGTGGAGCGACGAAATCGAAGTTATCGCTGTGCTATGAAAAAAGATCAAGCAAAATTGGTGAAGTGTGACTTCGACTTTGGATCGATTCCGTGAAGCCTCTGGAACAGCGCATTTTATATGGACAAGACAGACCGAAAGAACATTCAATAAATTCGACCAGGAATTCCCAGAGACTGCATTCGAAATGATTCCATGAATTAGAACATGTGATAGATGGCCGCGAAAATGATCGACACCATTCTTGTATTACAAAAGAGGTGAAAAAACGTGTTCGTTGCTCATAGAATGAGAATGCATTTATTCCTAGTCTGATATTCCCAAGCTCTTGCGGTGTACGGAGAATTTGCATACAGCCCTTGTCGAAAAGATAGACGGATTGCGCCTGCGGTTTCTTAGCGTCGCGGCCGCAGAATCGCGGCGGGACCTACTCGACCCTCTCATTTATAGCATGCTTTCTCCGCATCCCTCGTTCAGGTTCCGCAGCGATGGTGCAGTCGCGCAATCAGTCTATCTCACTATGTACGAGAAGTTATAGGTCACTATTGCAGAGGCTACCAATGAATTGGATGTTATAACTTATCATCAACTAGGCAGAAAAGTGAAAGTACAGATTGGTGAGCGTCTAATACAAAAGTCGGCCACGTTGGCAAACGTGATTGCCCGGCAGTAGCGCATGAAAGTGGCTATAAATTTGCGGTTTGCTCTCGAGAACGAGACCCATAATTTAGACGTAAAAAACGATGGTGGAACAGGCATTCAATCAAAATACAAAAGAAGCAGACAAACGGGTCCAACTCTATTCTCTGAACTGACAAAAGTACAGAAGTTTCGAAAAAAAAACCTTTCCCTAAGTGTGCCTAAGTGTGGAACAGTGGCGCTGAAGAATGTAAACTCGATAGATCTTCGTATGATGACAATATTCTTTAAACCTCTTTAAACAGCTCAACCTCATTTTCAGAATTTGAACAAGAAATGGTGTTTTCACAGCGATTCAATCCCCTCAAAAAATTTTCCGCCCACCCAAAAACTAAGGGCAAATTTACGGAAGTACATATGATTTAATATTAATATTATATGTTCTGTCTTCACTTTCAGAATGTCAACTACCACCAACAGCAGCTTATGCCAGCTTCGATGTGGTATCACTGTATACTACCGTCGATAACGAAAGTGCGATCAGCTCTGTGATTTCCCTCTATGAACAACACAAAGGCCAACTACCGACTATGGAGTTTAGCGCAGAAAATGTCACATTCATGATAAAATCTGTGCTCTCCTGTAACGTCTTTCGCTTTGAAAACCGATTCTACGAGCAAAGACGAGGATTGGCCATGGGCAACCGAATCGCTCCTCTACTGGCAGTAATATATTTGGCCCACATCGAACGAATAACACTGACTTCAGGCATCCTTCTTTACAAGAGATATATTGATGATGTGTTTGTGATAGGGTCGACTGAAGTGGGGGTTGAAACCATGTTCGAGAAGCTGAACTCTTTTGATCCAAATGTGTCATTCACGATGGAGAGGCCTGATAACGATGGTTATCTTTCTTTTCTGGATACTAAAGTCCGAATCACTGGTGGTCGAAAGGAGCATGTATGGCACAAGAAGGAGGCTTCAGCTAACATTTTGGTGCATGCAAAGAGCGCCCATCCACACTTTATCAAGGCGAACGTGGTCAGAAATCTGATCAAGACGAAGGACAAGTTGTGCACAGCTATAGATTCGACAGTAGAAACAACGATAGTTCGCATACTTGAAGAGAATGGATATAACTGATGGATATAACTGGAATCCTGTCCCAATCGCTACCTGGCACCCATACTCAACACTGAATGGGATTCCACTTATCCTTCCTTACATGGGAGACCGGCCGGCACGTGCAGTAAACGAAGTGGTGAAACAATCGAGATTACCCATCAGACTCATGTTTCATCCACCACCAACACTAAAGCACCTCTTGACTTCAACCCGCATCTACGAAGAAAAACGCCCCCAGGAAGACTGTCAGTACTGTATTGTAGAGAAAATATGTCAACTGCGGGGTACAGTATATCTCATCGAGTGTGAAGGTTGCGGAGAGAAGTACGTGGGGGAAACTATGAGACCACTACGGAGAAGATTGGATGAACACCGCAAGGCATTGACCAACCCTTCTTCCTACCCGTCGGAGAGCTTTTCAAGGCATCGCACCTTGAAGCACACAACCGAACGTGCTCCGACTTTGAAAGTAACCGTCCTTCACCGGCATCTCACACAAACTTTAGAGAGAAAAATTCATGGAGGTGGTGGAAATAAAGAGGCATAACCCGGAAATCAACAACAAGGAGGAGTTGCGGGAGGTGTTGCGGTTGATTGCTTGATTGGAAATATAAGCGCCCCCTATCTCTAGCATTTCCGCAGTAGTCTCATTCTCAAGTAACAGCGTAGGAGTGAAGTTATCAATTGCTTCTCATGTTAAAATGTGTTCACTTGTTAGCTAAGCTATCGAATATAGGTAACATTCACCACTGGTCCCGAAATCGAAAGACTTGACGACTATCAACCACTTAGTACTGTTTTTTATGCTTGCCTGTCAGCTTGTGATGAGAGAGCGATTGTCACTAATGTTTAGGTTTGAGAAATGCATTAGTGCCGAAAGCTCACCAAGAAACATATAAGTTTTTTAGTTAGATCGCAAGTTTCCCATGTGGTCACTATAGTATGATAAAATAAAATTCCTGTGCTTGTCGGTAATCGCTGATATATCACGGTCCAGAGAACAAACACGCATGAAACCTATACCATTCGACTCTGAATTGTGTTCTCCGGTCAAGATCAGAAAATCACAGTCACTTGCAAATCTTTTTCACTGTTTCCTGCAATTGGTTCAATAGTTTATTCTTTTCATACCGGGTCCTGTATTTCTTTTGACCGACCGCGCTGCATACCCCAATGCCAGCAAAGCCACTGTCGCAAAAAATGCAGTGTCCAAACGACACGACTGCACACTAGCGGCATACCTGCCATTAATTCTTATATCCCTTCTCATTTTCGTTTAATATCGACGCATGAACTTTTTCGGCGCTGCAATCATGAACGCACCCAGTAGCGTTGCTCATCAACTTATCCCATTAATGCAAATCTAAAAATGTCGCAAAACTTTCTCACCAACCCATTGTGAAACAACGGCAACGCTAACGTTCATCACATAGCATTCACTCCCTACAGTCGTGAGATGCGAACAGACCTCATTAGAAGTTCTTTATTTCATTAAGGTTGAGATCCTGTTAACTACTATTACCAGCTCATCACAAGCAACTAAGAATACGCGTATCACAATGAAACCACTACGAGGAGCTGAATCTCGTCCTGTGAATACGAGGGCCAAAGATCTAAAACATGTAATGTAAAGCCAAAATACAAATGAACATATATGTACATTTATTTAATAACACGAGGTTTCCTCATCACAACGATGCGGAAGTCACGAAATGGTGGTGGAGTTTGCTGGATGCGTAATAAACGAGAGCGGTAACGCACTTCGTTCTGCCATATCCGATCCCTAAAATATAATAATAAGAGAAGGTCAAATTCGGTTTAAAAAACAGCAAAAAAAAAAAGAAAACTTTGGAAGGATTTATGCGAAGAGCGCGACCGTCCGCAGAAGGCCGAGCACCACCGATGCTCACTTTATGTGCCCTGTACAGTGATTTGCGGGGGCATCCAATGAATGAAGTCAGCGCTTCATCGCAATTTTCACTGACACCTATTTACCGGCCCTGGGAGGATGGATGACAAGATGAATTTTGCACAGCATCCGCAGTCAGTCTGAGCGTATTTTAGGCGTGAAATTAGATGCATTTACAGACTGTAAACACACTACGTGCTCCACATTCAGCGAAAAAACACTTATGGATTTGATTTCGATATATTTTCACGCGGAGAACTACTAATCTGGCTAAGTTTGACGATAAATGTACTTGAACTGTGCTTTCAATGTTGGTTTGCCGTCGAATATGGGGCGCGTGGTGCGCTCGCAGTCCACTAATACATTTGATTCCACGTCTAAATTACGGTCAGACTGGCTGCCGACGTGCAGAATTAGTCTTGTGGACGGATGCATGGCATGGTTCGTCAGAAGCGAAACCGAAGCATCGACCATGTACGCCTCTTGACACTGCACCACACATGCCCCGCCATCTCATGGGAATCAAAATCAGACATTTTCCTCTACAGACCCTTGCTGTGGGAAGCACGCCAGCCAGACATCGAATAGGCTCGGGACCTCTGTTACATACAGTAAACTCCAAACGGGCGTAGACAAGAGACAAGGGACCGCACGCGGCTTTCTTGGGCAGAGACAGAGGGGGGTCTGTATGCTGGCTTTAGTTGTCTGCTTCTGCCAGTTGCAGAGAACTCGAGAGCCACACATCAGCAGACAACCCGAGCCAGCATGCAGAGGCCGCTGCGTCTCTCTCTCTCTCTCTCTCTCTCTCTCTCTCTCTCTCTCTCTCTCTCTCTCTGCCCAAAAAGGCCGCCCGCGGTCCCGCCCCTTGTCTATGGCCGTTTGGAGTTCACTGTACAATTCCATGTTCGCAAATTAATCTACGCTGACATGCTCGTGTGTGCACACTTCTCCGAGTCCCTTATTCTAGCGATAGTGAAGTCCACTTTGATCAGTGTGTTTCGGATCAAAGTGGGCTCCACCATCGCTAGAACAAGGGACTCACAGACTGATTTTTTGCAGGGAATCATGTATATCGATGTGATCACTGTCTTTCAATAAATCCCATCATACAAGGCGGCAGTGTTACTTGTGAAGTGAAACAGAATTTTCAAAATGAACAAGAGACAGAAGATATATCAAAGTTAACAACAACGCACCGTCTCAAGAGCTGCTTCTCTTCTTTCTCAAGTTTTTCATGTCGTTTTGCATAAACGTCAGCATCCACGCGTTCGTCCGTTAGACGAGGCTGACATCGCAGCGCACTCAAACGTCCCACCTGTAACGGATCGAACATCAGTTATGAGAGATTGTTCAAAATACTGAGCTAGCACCCAACATAAATCGAAAATGAAGTCGAAATCTGGCTGGTTTTGCACCCCAACCGATGTTAACAGAGAACTAATTCGGAAACAGCTGGCAAAAGTGAATGACAGGCGTTCTGTGGTGAAGGTCATACAAAACCACCCTACCATTTTCACTTCTGGAAGCTGCAGGTTTTTAACTCCATGCGGAAGAGGAATTTCGGGGCAAACGCTATTATCCTCCTGAAATGACAAAAGTTGGTACACATGTTGGAAGCAGACGAAAACAAAGCCTTATGGCAGAAACATCGTCATCGCCTGCAGCAAGGATAAAATTCTTGAAAAGAATCTTCAAAATCAAACTAACAATGTAGCTATGAGATGATTCACACTTTGGGATGAACGCAACCGCATACTGATTCTCCTTCTGGCTTGGAGAGGAAACCTTCCTTTTTCGAGTTGTGAATTTTGATTTGGCGTCAACCACCTAAAAATTACCCTCTCAAACTAAAACAGAATAGGAATGATATATAAATACAGCTACATCTGCACAGCATTGCGAATATTTGGGAAAGGTTCAATTAGGATTTTGAATTTACCCTCACGGATTTCCTTCTCGGAAACTTCTTTTCATCGTTACAGTGGTGTAGTGCAATCTTATCACCAAAGCGTCTCTGTTTAGGACTTGGCGAAGCTGCTGGTTTCCGCTTATTTGAAGAGGCCATATACAACGTATCTGAAACTGAATTTGGGTGACCGAAATGATTCCACTGGTCTGAACAGCAAGGTTTGTTCTCTATCTCACTGTGCATAATTTGTGGTACAAATCAGAAGAGTAGGTCAGTTAGTAAGTGAATTGTTGCAGTGAAGTCGGAAGAGCCTAACGACACACGGAAAAGCGATTTCTTCTGGAACTACAACAAACTGCGAGCCTCAAAGCGCTCAAATGCATTAATCCAACGATAAAATAAGAATGAGCACATAAAGGTTGTTGTTCTTTACAATGAGCTCTTGAACTTTCCATAACGCTACCACCAGAGAAAAGCTCCAGCGAAAATGTAAGATTTTATGCTGTAGTCGCGAAGTCCAACGTATCTGGTGTATAATCACAAAGACACCGTATTTGACGCGCAGTGTCTAATGCAGCCGGTGAGTGAGCGGGTCGCGGTCAAGAGGTGCGCTCGAAAAATCTTCGTGCCTCTCTCGACAGAAAAGGAATTACCAAAACGGCGAAAGCCAGAAGGCACAGTATCAGACAATCGTGTTGGGACCTCAATGCGAACTCAGTTTTGTCCTTCAATGGATACACACAAATTCCTGCGTTAACACGTACGTACGCGTTAACTCATTCTACGTTTCTAGGACAAGATGAAAAGTTGGGGAAGGTCAGCAGTCAGTTTCGTGCGAGACACAATCAGACAGACCTGACCTACTATAATGCATGACTAACCGACGCCAGTCTATGGAGACGGACTACCATAACGCAAGACTAGTAATATGAACATAATAGATACAGTATTTTGACACTTTTTGTTTTACTATTAAATCTTCGGTGCCCGAAGAACTTAGAACAGTTCCCGCTTAAACCTTGTACAAGGAAGGGGGAGGTTGCTTGACATGCCGAGACGGAAAGGTTTCTGAATGTAGACGAACCTACCATTTATTATCTATCGTCTTCACGCCTCTGTAGAATGGTGACGAGTCAGGCCCCAGCACGAGCCTGTCGTGGGGTCGGAGCGAAAACGAAGCCCCCTTTGAAAACCCAGGATTTTACGAAGCCCCCCTTGAATTCAATCGCAATGGAAGTTACCACAAAATGTTCACGAATAAGGTTTCAGCTTCAAAAAACTCCCCGAAATCATGTCAACGCCGACTGAAGCTGTAGTTATAGTCGTCAGAGACCGACCGATCGGAGAACGGAAGCACGTGCCGATCCTCGTCGAAATCCAACGCGTCGGATCCCGACGAGCATCGATATGCATAGTACTAATTTATTGTCCGATCGGGCCGGTGTCCGACGCAATGTAAATCAAAATATAAGGATACAACAAAAGGAAGAAACTCCGAAAATGTTCAAAAATCACACTAGTTATTTGCGAATTAGTACGAGCAAAGCAAAACTTGAGACGATAACGAGTAATGGCAACGAAAAGCTCACTAAACTACAAGGAAACCCTGAAATAGACGAATACAAGTAGATAACGGCGAATGAAGAACCTGCTGATGTTAAAGGACTGTGTTAGCGATGGAGCGCGGCAGAAAAAACACAGTTCGTAAGTTATGGAAAATCGGAGAAGTTGATAAACACTGATAATACAGGCCCATGAGTGGCACTTTGTGGGGTGTTGGATAGCGGATGGAAAATAGTACAGGTGCATGAAAAATGGATGGAAACTTATGCGTTCTGTAGGAGAAGTATGCTCACGACAGGCTGAGCTAGGACTCAGCCTGTCCTCGACAAGCTGGTCACTTTACCGAGCATACAATTTCTTAATTCGCATAAGTTTAGCCTCATTTTTCAAACACTTATTGCAGGTATGCAAGCGCTTCTTCACCCCGAATTTGGTGTCATTCCGAGAAGTCTTTACTTAGCTAGGGCCTTGCGGCTCTACAATCATGCGCTAAACAGCAAGCGCGCCTCTCCCACTGCTCCTTCATGATCCTGCGCCTGCAGCGTTTCCGCCTCGCACCCCATACGAAGCCCCCTTTGCTTTTTGCCCCTCTTACGAAGCCCAGCTTGTCCGACGACAAGCCGCGCTGGGGCCTGTGACGAGTCCAAGAACTCATGTACATATCATATTTGATACCTAACCTTTCAAAATATTTCGAACTCACTCACTGAACATTTCATATTGTTTCTGAGCAGTTCGCAATCCACTGCACCAGTTTTCCCGTACAATTCGACTTCATATTGGTTATACATGTATGTACATAGCTTATGTTATTGTAAATCGTACGAATTTCATCGAATTTCGTTCCAGTTGATGAGATCCTTTCTTCTTCTCTCCGACGACACCAGTTCAGCAGTAAAATTTTGTTTTCTTATCCGTTTTCAGGTGTTTTGCAGGGGTTGTATACAACAGCAATTTCGGCTTTTGACACTCATACACTAGGAACATCTTCTTCTTGTTGTTTTTTCTGTGTCGCAAAAATGGACTGCTGAGTTTCCAGCACAGCGACATTAGTGTTCTAAAGAAAGTAATCGGTTTCCAAACCGGCATCGAGTAGCTTTGTCTGGACTGCAGGAAGTTCTGAAGTTAAATTCGATGAGATCCAGGCGATTTGCGAAAATTACACTATGCGCATGAACAACGGATATGAAGATGGAATTATAACTGGCATAATCGGTTGCAAATGCTGCTTAGCAACGTAGTGTAAGCTAACGCGTCCGTACGTGTTAGCGCAGGAATTCTTGTGAACCCATTGAAGGACAAGGCTGAGCTCGCACTGAGGTCCCGACACGATTGTCTGATACTGTGCCTTCTGGCTTTCACGGTTTGCTATTTCCTTTTCTGTCCTCTCGCACCTCTCTCGCACGTATAATTGCGGGTGTCGCGTTAAAGGCAGCACCAGCCGAAACCCTCGACTCGGAGCTGAGGTGCAATTCGTAAAATAGAGAGTGAGTACATCACAAATGTGAAAGAAACACAAGGAATGATGACCTACCTGCAGAGAAACAAGGATCGCTGTCGCGGCAACGCCGGGTTTTCAACGGCACGACGCGCCGGTTAACGCTGTCACCGTGGGTGGTCTGGCGCAGTGGACGCGTGCAATGCGTACCATTCACAGGGTTTCGTGGCGGGACGCACGCATACCTCACAGCGGAGCACTCGTCCGCGCCTTCGACAAATGGGGAAAAGCGCCTTCATTTCTTGCGTTTCTTGCGTTTTTCACGCAGTTTCATCCCTGCCTATGAGTTTGCCGTCCCGAAAACCCCGAAATTCGGGAAAATCTATAATGCAAGGATTTCCGCGGGTGCTGCCTTTAAGGTTTGGTGGCCGTGGTAGTTGACGATACTGTTAATAACGGTTTATTAACAGTCCGGGCAAAGATAGTAAATAGCCATAATAATACAAATCTGGAGGTTTATATGCACGAGATCGGGGGCGGTGCCGACCTACTTAGTGTGAGTTTGTCACAGGGGGCCATTTGATGGATAGTTCAAAGTCGGTACCGCTCCCTCTTAGCACCTGAATGATAGGGGCTCATGCCCTAATGAGATGAGAAAGTAGGGCACGTGTAAGTGCCTATGGATACTAAATTTCGTTGACAAGACAGCATGTATCGTTGACATATCAGCTAGAATAATGTATAGGATGTTAGGTTGTTCACAACATAAGGAGTGTTTATACTTTTCCGCGACGCGATGTCGCGAAAAAGTATAAACACTCCTTAACGCCGACCCGCGACGGGACGGGTAGCGAAACCGTCGCGTCGC
This sequence comes from Ancylostoma ceylanicum, assembly GCA_000688135.1. NCBI lineage: Eukaryota > Metazoa > Nematoda > Chromadorea > Rhabditida > Ancylostomatidae > Ancylostoma > Ancylostoma ceylanicum. The sequence goes on along the minus strand of JARK01001363.1, from coordinate 1,280,503 downwards.
TCCGTCGCGCCATCTCAGACAAAAGTGCCGTACGAGCGGGCCGCAATGTAGGCCTACCGCGCGAGCGGGTCGCCTAAATTTATGGGCGGGGTCAATCACCGCGCGAGCGAGCCACAACAAAATTCACCGCGCGAGCGGGCCACAACAAAATTCACCACGCGAGCGGGCCACAATAGAAGTTGTGCAAAGTGGTGTCACAGCCACGCACAACTGCACATACCCGGGATTATTACGTAATCAAAACCTATGTAAGGATGATGCAGCACTTGAGTTGTGCTGTTTTTCCAAACCTGCGTTAGGGATATGGCATACCCCACAGAAGCCACTGTATCCGTTACTGAAATTATTAAAATCCGCTAAATGCGCGCGAGTTGATGGGATCCTGCTGTCCTGCATTCGTCCTAGCTCAGAGACAGTGGCATCTTTTCAGTGGTTTTCTACTCCGACAGCAATATTTTCGTACCGTTCTTTAGTATTTTACCACAGTATTACGTCACTACTAGTGATTTGTTTTGAATTTTGGTTACATATGTTTTCACTTTTACGTTTCTTTTTTTGTTTCGACATCTTCGCAATTATTTTAATTCCGTTGTTTTCACTCGTACGCTTCTGTCCTTCTTTCACTCAGTGTCAGTCTGTGTTGGTTATGCGAAAATTTCTGAACAACAACGCTGACGCATGGAGACAGTGTCTTCTCATACTTCAATAGTTTCACAGGACGATGTTTTTTTTTATTGATCCTGTTTTGTAGGTCATGGTAAATGGTTCCAATCCACGCCGTCACACATATGATCGAGTGGGGGCCCAGACGTACGGAGGTGAGTGATAAATTAAAAATGTGATGGGTTTCATGAATTAGTATTATACATATTCTCGTTCACCTGAACTTATCTACTTACAGAAGAGATGTCCGCTCCTACGGGTATGACAACGAGAAGCAGGAATGGACTCCTAGTAGTGTAAGTACTTACTTTGACCGTTTTTTTTTTCCACGGCTTCACAACTTACAAGTCTATCTTAAGAGGAAATCGAAGAGAGGCAATATACCAGACAAGGAGAATGCAGATCCCCAGCCAGACATGGATGCTCCAGGACCCAGTGACATTCAGATGAATATCTAAGTGACCTACCAGTGAACCTCATTGCTGTTGTTATGCCTTATTCTTGTATAGTCTGTTAGTTCAAAAATGACCGCTGATCCGACATTATATGCAACTACGATCGCACAGTGTTTCCATCGATGGGAGAGCGCCGCAGAAACCGTGCAGAAGGAGACAAGCATAACGTCGAACTAAAAGGAATGATACCAGAAATATCCGTGCGGGCGGATACAAAACATATGTAGGTGTAAAGTATGAAATAGGTGTAAAAGTCAAGCGGTCATGATTCCCGACAATGCCGTATATGAGCTGACAGACTATTCGTTATTGTTTGCTACTGAGAAGATTCGCAGAAGATTCTGTTTACATCATAAGTTAGTCATCCTCTGTTAACACCAAAGAAGTTTCTTTACATTGTCCTGCCGAATTTTCCACTTTTTGTGAAGATACTAGTGCATAAGCCTAATAAAACCTAAAGCATTGCATTGTTTAGAACTAGAGGAAATGAAATGAGGACCACTATGGAATCTTACAATCTACACCTTATAAACACTAACATGTTTCTCGAGCGCCTACGTGAAACACACTTTGACAGTGAGTGCGTCATCGAGTCCTTTGATGCGACCTCGCTTTATACCAATGTTTCCAATGAGGCCGCATTGCGAGCTGTTTTTGAGCTTCTGTCCAAACATCATAGCTCTCTCACACTCTACGGGTTCAGTATTAGGCAGGTTATGACGCTTCCGGATGAGCGCTTGAAGTGCTCTATTTTCCGCTGGTCAGGACATTATTATAAACAAATTAGGGGACTGGCCATGGGACAACGACTCGCACCGACGTTAGCCATTGCATTCATGTCTAAAGTTGAACAGCCTATATTGGAAAGCAGACCACTCCTATATTGCCGTTACATCGATGACTGCTGCATTGTATGCCCCTCTCAGTGCGAGTTAGATACTTGCTTCAATCTTCTAAATCAGCAGTCCTCTAATATAAAATTGGAGTGGATTCACAAGAGTAGTGAGATACATGGGACGGTCCTGCAATTTTTAATCCAAGCTTTTGTCTAAGTTTAGGGAAGAGAATAATGCATAGACCCACAGCAGCCATTTGAAACCAAAGCTTGAGCACTTTCCAGATCTGACTCAGTGCAACCTGTAGTGTGATGAAACTCGGGAATCCTATATAAATCCTCCCACATAAATCCTCTTGAATAAATCCTGGTAACGCTGCAAATTTGTCTACAGCGCAGACGTGAGAGGCCGGTATGTAATTCTTTCAGAAGTAGCTCACCTCATCGACACTGACAGTGGATGACGCGAAAAGGACGAGACGGTCGGCCGCTGTTCCATCACAAGGGCTGGATGCAGTGGAACTCGTGGTGGGACCTGTTTTCTCTGCTTTCATTGGAATTGTTTAGTACTTTCTTGAACATGGCCTGGCATTTTACATGTATCAATGGTAAAACTGCGTATCTTTCCACGACAAAATGTTGCACACATTTCCAGAACAACAATGACATCACTAGAGGTTGGCATTTATTATATTCAATAAATATCGACCAGTTCTTGGTTTCCATGTCTACTTGCTGCTACTGAACCTGATGCTATATCTCCGTGACATTTTATATTTTCTCGTTCCCCTCTAGAGCTTGCCAGTTTGAGTTCCCAAGACCGGTCATCTCTGAGGCTTGGCACAGTGCACTAGCATGATTTATCTGGTTTGTCTTCGGTAAAACCCGCGGTTTCATTTTTGTAAGGGTTAATCCGAGAACTGCTCATTCTCATCATTGTCTAGGGACATATGCATAATTGGGATTGTTTAAGGCAGACGTGTTAACACCACCCAAAATTACCAATCGTTACCATGAGCGTCAACACATTTATCCACTATAACTGGAATGATGTATCCAGGCCTGTCTACCACCTCCTCTAGGATAAATGTGGGAGTATATTGAAGTCTTTATCCAGAACGAGAGTCTAGTGAAACAGATGGTCATCTGCGGATTGCCGTTTATCCTCTGCGATCTTGCTTTATCTTTGCTGTGGCCATGGCGGCGTAAGCAAGCATCTGAACATGATACTTTCCTGCAAGCCTGGAATTGATTCAAAAACGCTAACCATCACAGCTGCAAAGAACACGTCGATAACCTTCATGGTGGGTCGAGTCCTGAAATATTGTTACCGAATGAACATTTAGAATTGAATCATTTCGAATGGCGATGCTGAAAAGATGACACAGCGCATTCGATTATGGATGACCACTATAGCGGATCGGTGGTTGCCCTCTATCGAGAGTTGGTGTGAGGACCCTGCCTCACCGTACCATGGTGCTCCGACTTAATGTTAACTATGACAGGGTTACTCACCATTGAGGCTTTCACCCTGGTTTTCCAGCAGGACTCGGTGCTTCGCACCAGGCTCGCACCTATGGACAGCTCAGGGCTACGGCGGAACTATGTACTGACTGCAGTAGTAAGTTTTGCTGTAGAGACATGCTTATCTTAAGAGTTTGCTATACAATAGAAAAAACACATAAATAGAATCTTATTATTACCTAGTACTACCGAGGGTTCTACAGAGGAAAACTTGTAAATAAACAGAAGAAGAAACACAGAAGAAACACAGAAGAAACTGTACTGGGCTACGCCCTCACAGTGCTTGTCGCGTGCCACTAAGGCGTTGGCTACGGCGTGGCTCACTCATGGTGTAATCCATCGGCTCGTCGCCGTTTCCACTTCTGCTCGATAGTACTGCTTGCCATCTAGCATTAAACGGATTGAGGACCCTCGCTTCATACACTCCACTTTGCTCTCGTTGGCTGGTCACATTGCTGAAGGGGACTATGTGAGCGAAACGCGGCCTTATATGCGCTTTGGGAGAGTGGACGGAGCCTGGGAGAGGCGGGAGCAAGATTTGAAGTGGTGGCGCGCTATGTTGGGCGCAACCACAACCATTGACCGCGGAGCGCGACAAAGCCATGCTCCCGGCCACTGCAATTTTGAGGAGCGGATCATCGCGTCCGCGACAATTGCTATGAAAATCTACTCAAAAAAGCAGAGTTTTGAACTCGTGGTCTCTCACTTTCTTCAAATTACTGAGAGTAAAGTTGTGTTCATAAGCTTTCACCTGGCGACCGAAGCCTGGTGAGACGTAAGGCTCGGTTGGGAAACGAACCACATTCATGCTCGCACGCTGCCTGTGCGTCACGGCGAACACGACGGAGAAATTATATCCCATGGAAGAAGAGAGTAGAAGAAGAGAAAAATGCGCTAGAATTAGAACCTTCCGCAGTTGGAAGCACTGACTGAATTGTCCACCTGTTTGTGTGTACCGATATTTATATTGAGGTAGAAGTGTGAACGTTTTAGCGCTCAGTGGCATTGTTAATAGGAAAAATTGCGAAAGAAAGAACTTGTATGTTAACAAGACATTGTGCTTTTGAGATGGATCATCAAAATATTCAAATTCATTGTGAGTAAAGAACGCTTATGGAGCTAATGGAATCCATTTCATTGGTGCCAACGTTTACTTTCATTAGCAATAAGCCCCCAAATGCATCAAAAACATTCTTTAGCCGCCTATGGCTCACCCTTTATGGTGCAGTTTTTGGGTCGTGCAGCAAAAGAGCCAACAGCAGCCAACAGTTTGATATGAGCGATGTTGCTAAAGTTGTTTAGCCTACAAGTTGACCTGGACGGAGCCAAGCAATCAGATAAGATGGCGCGGCGACCGGCGTCCTTTCCTTTCCCCGGCGTCCTTTCCCTTCCCCCACTTTAGGCGCCGGCGTACCCTTATCACACAGGTGAACCCGTCTCCCCCCACTTTGAGCGCCGGCGCATCCTTATCATATCGCTGGACCCATCTCCCCCACTTCGGGCACCGGCGCATCCTTATCGTATCTCTGGACCAATCTCCCCCACTTTGGACGCCAGCGCATCCTTATCACAGGGATGGACCCTTATCAGGTGGATCCTCTCACACCGGCTCACCCCCACTGCAGCGTCGAAAACGTCTGGTGACGTTCCTCTACTATTGGAGCTCAGCGCACCCCTCGCTAAGCTGTGGACCCGCGTCTCTGCATTTCCTTATCCATCGGTGCTCTTCTTCATTCTCTGAACCTCTTACCACCTTTTTCTCCACCTCCAACGTCATCGCTCTGATCAAGAATTTCAAATCCGCGACGACATCGGAAAGGCACCGAAGCGCTTCTTCAAGAAGCGGTCCCAGCGTTCTGGAGCAGGGGCACCTACGATCTGCCTAAATGTTGGCAGAAGACCAGTGATGCCTTTGGGGCATGCCTTAAATGATTCACACTTATCGTTTGAAAATTGTAAAAGAAATATATTGTCAATTTGTCTGAGAACTTTCGACTCAACCTAATAGTTTCCACGCGAATCTTTCTGCATCGTTGATTCTCTGGTAGAAGACTGTCTCTAAAAAATGAAATGAACAGGCAGAAAGAGGAAGAAATGGGTTTGGAACAAGTACAAAATCATGACTTGTAATAAAGCGTTTACATTACCTGTAACTCCATCTGTAAGTGTATCTGTGTAGAACGAAATTCTCTGCTTGGTCAGTGATGATGACTATGGGGCCATATATAAAAGGAGGGATACGCGTATGGTGAGGTTCGGAGAATGAAGAAGAGCACCGATGGATAAGGAAATGCAGAGACGCGGGTCCACAGCTTAGCGAGGGGTGCGCTGAGCTCCAATAGTAGAGGAACGTCACCAGACGTTTTCGACGCTGCAGTGGGGGTGAGCCGGTGTGAGAGGATCCACCTGATAAGGGTCCATCCCTGTGATAAGGATGCGCTGGCGTCCAAAGTGGGGGAGATTGGTCCAGAGATACGATAAGGATGCGCCGGTGCCCGAAGTGGGGGAGATGGGTCCAGCGATATGATAAGGATGCGCCGGCGCTCAAAGTGGGGGGAGACGGGTTCACCTGTGTGATAAGGGTACGCCGGCGCCTAAAGTGGGGGAAGGGAAAGGACGCCGGGGAAAGGAAAGGACGCCGGTCGCCGCGCCATCTTATCTGATTGCTTGGCTCCGTCCAGGTCAACTTGTAGGCTAAACAACTTTAGCAACATCGCTCATATCAAACTGTTGGCTGCTGTTGGCTCTTTTGCTGCACGACCCAAAAACTGCACCATAAAGGGTGAGCCATAGGCGGCTAAAGAATGTTTTTGATGCATTTGGGGGCTTATTGCTAATGAAAGTAAACGTTGGCACCAATGAAATGGATTCCATTAGCTCCATAAGCGTTCTTTACTCACAATGAATTTGAATATTTTGATGATCCATCTCAAAAGCACAATGTCTTGTTAACATACAAGTTCTTTCTTTCGCAATTTTTCCTATTAACAATGCCACTGAGCGCTAAAACGTTCACACTTCTACCTCAATATAAATATCGGTACACACAAACAGGTGGACAATTCAGTCAGTGCTTCCAACTGCGGAAGGTTCTAATTCTAGCGCATTTTTCTCTTCTTCTACTCTCTTCTTCCATGGGATATAATTTCTCCGTCGTGTTCGCCGTGACGCACAGGCAGCGTGCGAGCATGAATGTGGTTCGTTTCCCAACCGAGCCTTACGTCTCACCAGGCTTCGGTCGCCAGGTGAAAGCTTATGAACACAACTTTACTCTCAGTAATTTGAAGAAAGTGAGAGACCACGAGTTCAAAACTCTGCTTTTTTGAGTAGATTTTCATAGCAATTGTCGCGGACGCGATGATCCGCTCCTCAAAATTGCAGTGGCCGGGAGCATGGCTTTGTCGCGCTCCGCGGTCAATGGTTGTGGTTGCGCCCAACATAGCGCGCCACCACTTCAAATCTTGCTCCCGCCTCTCCCAGGCTCCGTCCACTCTCCCAAAGCGCATATAAGGCCGCGTTTCGCTCACATAGTCCCCTTCAGCAATGTGACCAGCCAACGAGAGCAAAGTGGAGTGTATGAAGCGAGGGTCCTCAATCCGTTTAATGCTAGATGGCAAGCAGTACTATCGAGCAGAAGTGGAAACGGCGACGAGCCGATGGATTACACCATGAGTGAGCCACGCCGTAGCCAACGCCTTAGTGGCACGCGACAAGCACTGTGAGGGCGTAGCCCAGTACAGTTTCTTCTGTGTTTCTTCTGTGTTTCTTCTTCTGTTTATTTACAAGTTTTCCTCTGTAGAACCCTCGGTAGTACTAGGTAATAATAAGATTCTATTTATGTGTTTTTTCTATTGTATAGCAAACTCTTAAGATAAGCATGTCTCTACAGCAAAACTTACTACTGCAGTCAGTACATAGTTCCGCCGTAGCCCTGAGCTGTCCATAGGTGCGAGCCTGGTGCGAAGCACCGAGTCCTGCTGGAAAACCAGGGTGAAAGCCTCAATGGTGAGTAACCCTGTCATAGTTAACATTAAGTCGGAGCACCATGGTACGGTGAGGCAGGGTCCTCACACCAACTCTCGATAGAGGGCAACCACCGATCCGCTATAGTGGTCATCCATAATCGAATGCGCTGTGTCATCTTTTCAGCATCGCCATTCGAAATGATTCAATTCTAAATGTTCATTCGGTAACAATATTTCAGGACTCGACCCACCATGAAGGTTATCGACGTGTTCTTTGCAGCTGTGATGGTTAGCGTTTTTGAATCAATTCCAGGCTTGCAGGAAAGTATCATGTTCAGATGCTTGCTTACGCCGCCATGGCCACAGCAAAGATAAAGCAAGATCGCAGAGGATAAACGGCAATCCGCAGATGACCATCTGTTTCACTAGACTCTCGTTCTGGATAAAGACTTCAATATACTCCCACATTTATCCTAGAGGAGGTGGTAGACAGGCCTGGATACATCATTCCAGTTATAGTGGATAAATGTGTTGACGCTCATGGTAACGATTGGTAATTTTGGGTGGTGTTAACACGTCTGCCTTAAACAATCCCAATTATGCATATGTCCCTAGACAATGATGAGAATGAGCAGTTCTCGGATTAACCCTTACAAAAATGAAACCGCGGGTTTTACCGAAGACAAACCAGATAAATCATGCTAGTGCACTGTGCCAAGCCTCAGAGATGACCGGTCTTGGGAACTCAAACTGGCAAGCTCTAGAGGGGAACGAGAAAATATAAAATGTCACGGAGATATAGCATCAGGTTCAGTAGCAGCAAGTAGACATGGAAACCAAGAACTGGTCGATATTTATTGAATATAATAAATGCCAACCTCTAGTGATGTCATTGTTGTTCTGGAAATGTGTGCAACATTTTGTCGTGGAAAGATACGCAGTTTTACCATTGATACATGTAAAATGCCAGGCCATGTTCAAGAAAGTACTAAACAATTCCAATGAAAGCAGAGAAAACAGGTCCCACCACGAGTTCCACTGCATCCAGCCCTTGTGATGGAACAGCGGCCGACCGTCTCGTCCTTTTCGCGTCATCCACTGTCAGTGTCGATGAGGTGAGCTACTTCTGAAAGAATTACATACCGGCCTCTCACGTCTGCGCTGTAGACAAATTTGCAGCGTTACCAGGATTTATTCAAGAGGATTTATGTGGGAGGATTTATATAGGATTCCCGAGTTTCATCACACTACAGGTTGCACTGAGTCAGATCTGGAAAGTGCTCAAGCTTTGGTTTCAAATGGCTGCTGTAGGTCTATGCATTATTCTCTTCCCTAAACTTAGACAAAAGCTTGGATTAAAAATTACAGGACCGTCCCATGTATCTCACTACTCTTGTGAATCCACCCCCTTCGTTAAACTGAGGCAAAAAAATTGAGGAAAAAATTGTACACCCGCCCTGTCAATTTCTCTCAAACCCCATAATCCACTGTCCTTGCTAGACTTGAGCGCCATCTTATACAAAGTCCCCTTAGTCTCATATTCCTGGGCAATTTGTTTGAGAAAAGTTGCGTACGCCCGTCCCATGTGTCCCATATATCCCGTGGGTTTAATTTTTGAAAATTGATTAGGCCAATTTGGTTTTTCTTTTCACATGATTTGATAGTTACGGGAAGCTGTAGTAGCAATCGCACATTTGGATGATTGGTGTTTATTTATCAATCTATTTATTATTTATTTAACGATATCATGTTCTTTACCTTTATTATTATCGGTCAACAATTAAAACATATCATGATCGAATGGATAAGCTCTGTTGCGAACATCAAAATATGGGTGGCATAGGGGAAGGGAGGGGGGTCTATGCATTTTTATTATCGGTCAGAGGGCAGTGGCCCGCCTAACACTGCAAGCTGATAGCGCATTTTCGTTTCCGGATACTAACTTTGTAGGTCCGCCAAATCTGCCAAGCCCACACATGTCGATCTTGGACGAAGTGAGGGGACTTGGTGAAAGATGGGACAAAAACAGCAAGAAAAGTTAGTAACACCACAGAACAAAATTAAAGGCAGCACCAGTGACGGACGCAGGGGGGGGGGGGGCCAAATTTTTGAAATTTCTTCACAATACATATAAAAATCTTGTGTTGATTTATTTTCATTTGTTTATTATTATTATTATTTTTTAAGTAATTTTTATCATGTATTTATTATTATATTTATTGATTTTATTATTTTTATTTTCGGTCTGGGTCCCCAAAACGGCGGAGACCCCAATTTTTTTCCCACGCCCCCCCCCCCCCCCCCCCCC